>PYHX02000467.1:7624822-7656640 GCA_004302925.2 Cochliomyia hominivorax | reverse complement strand
CTTCAATTAGTACCTTTTAAATTGTCCACCTTTTTAACACCTTTTTATCTTAATATTAATTCACCATAACGGTGTTTTCATCTCTCGCCGTATTTCTCTTTAAATTCTCCTCATAATAGTGGTGCTCATGCGCCTGTTAGATATGCTTTATTTTTTTAAATAAAATTATCTTATATTTTATATTCATTTCAATTTGTTTTCTTTGATTTGTTTATATTAAATTTTTTGTTATTCTACTTCTTCTTCTTTTTCTATCTCTCTCATAAATTAAAATGCATTATGTTGGGAAATGTTATTATTGTTGTTTTGCTGTTGTTGTTTTCATTGTTTTTAATATTTAAAATACACTACAACCATTAAGGGGGGTAAAATGGGGTATATTAAATTTGTTATTGAGTGAAAAAAGATATTAGAACGCACATGAAATTCAGACTTTCCAATTACTCCATATCGTGTCAGATTATTTTTAAAGTTTCAAAGGATACGTGATTTCCAAAACTATTTTATAAAATTAATATGGAAAATGTTTGACCGCGATATGGGTATCAAATTAAAGCTAAGAGTCTTAGGGAAACAACAAATGATTTTTTGTTGTTTCCCTAAGTTTGTGGAAAAACATAATAAAAAACATTTTCTAAGATTTTATATCGTACAATCGTTAGGCAACATTTTGAAATTTGTTGAAAAACATAATAAACAATATTTGTTTTAGTTTATAACGTACAATCGTCAGGAATGTTTTGAAACATTGTCTAAATAAAAGAGAGACATTTAATATATCTTAATTTTGAGTAATACAATGGTTTCGCAACCATTTTAAAAATTTGATGAGCAACATTACAAACAAGAATAAGGAAGATTATAAGCAACATTTTAAAAACATTTATTTGTTAATAGAAATTATCTCTAACAATTGATCTATAGTTCCATACAATGTTTAGCAACATTTGGTAATTTGTTGAGAAACATAATCAGAAAATAATTTATTCATTCTAAAAATAAACTTTTGATTTTATTTAATTTTTCACTAAAAAATTGAATTTTTCACTAAAAATTGAATTTTTCACTAAAAATTGAATTTTTCACTAAAAATTGAATTTTTCACTAAAAATTGAATTTTTCACTAAATATTGAATTTTTTCACTAAAACTAATTGAATTTTTCACTAAAAATTGAATTTTTCACTAAACTAATTGAATTTTTCACTAAAAATTGATTTTTCACTAAAAATTGAATTTTTCACTAAAAATTGAATTTTTCACTAAAAATTGAATTTTTCACTAAAAATTGAATTTTTCACTAAAAATTGAATTTTTCACTAAAAATTGAATTTTTCACTAAAAATTGAATTTTTCACTAAAAATTGAATTTTTCACTGAAAATTAAATTTTTCACTAAAAATTGAATTTTTCACTGAAAATTAAATTTTTCACTAAAAATTTAATTTTTCGCTAAAAATTGAATTTTCACTAAAAATTAATTTTCACAAAAATTAATTTTTCACTAAAAATTGAATTTTTTCACTAAAAAATTGAATTTTTCACTAAAAATTGAATTTTTCACTAAAAAATTTCACTAAAAATTGAATTTTTCACTAAAAATTGAATTTTTCACTAAAAATTGAATTTTTCACTAAAAATTAAAAAAATTGAATTTTTCACTAAAAATTGAATTTTTCACTAAAAATTGAATTTTTCACTAAAAAATTGAATTTTTCACTAAAAAATGAATTTTTCACTAAAAAATGAATTTTTCACTAAAAAATTGAATTTTTCACTAAAATTGAATTTTTCACTAAAAATTGAATTTTTCACTAAAAATTGAATTTTTCACTAAAAATTGAATTTTTCACTAAAAAATTAAATTTTTCACTAAAAATTGAATTTTTCACTAAAAAATGAATTTTTCACTAAAAAATTGAATTTTCACTAAAAATTGAATTTTTCACTAAAAAATTGAATTTTTCACTAAAAATTGAATTTTTCACTAAAAAATTGAATTTTTCACTAAAAATTGAATTTTTCACTAAAAATTGAATTTTTCACTAAAAATTGAATTTTTCAGTAAAAATTGAATTTTTCACTAAAAAATTGAATTTTTCACTAAAAATTGAATTTTTCACTAAAAATTGAATTTTTCACTAAAAATTGAATTTTTCACTAAAAATTGAATTTTTCACTAAAATTGAATTTTTCACTAAAAATTGAATTTTTCACTAAAAATTGAATTTTTCACTAAAAAAATTAAAATTGAATTTTTCAAAAAATTAATTTTTCACTAAAAATTGAATTTTTCACTAAAAATTTAAAAATTAATTTTCACATTGAAGAGTATTTTTAGATTCGTTACTTATTTTTCAGCTTTTAACTAAAAATAAATATTTTAGTATGAGATTGTGTAAATGTGTGCGATAAGCAAATGTAGTGGAAATTTAACCATAAAAAAACATTGCTATTTGCCTGACTGACTTCTCCTCTCTCTCTTTTCACTCCTTCATCATGTTGAAATATGAATAAATTGTTAAAATATAGTTTTCTTTTCTTACATTCAAATTGTATCGCATTTTTCATATAAATGTGGTTTCAGGACCAAGAGTGAAGGGTGTAAAAGAGGTTTGAATTAAATATCATGAAATAATGTCCAGTATTTTATTTATGAGAGGAATTTGAAGTAAAAAAGAATAAATATAAATAATTTGCAAATAATAAATCATTAATTCAAGGTTTTTGAGAAAAATAAAATAAACATGAGATAAAAAAGTAATTAATTTAATTGATTTGTAATGACACAGATTTTACACAGATTTTTTTTAATCAAAAGCAATAATATTATTTTAATTAATGAGGCAGGTTAGTTTTCCATTTAATTACAAAGAGCTGGCAAAAAAGAGGGAATAAAATAATAAAGAGAATATTTCAATATAAACATTTTTTTAATGCTTCAGGAGGTTTTCAGTTTTGCATTTAAATATAATTAAAAAGTTTTTCAATAAAATTTTAATTAAAGGAAAATAAAATAAATTTTAATAGGAAATTTTTTAAAATTTTCTGTTTTAATACTTTTATGACTTTAGGGGCCGAAAAAGGGGAATTTCAATTCCAAATAATTAAAATATTTTAAACATTTTAGAATTTCTTAATTAAAACTATTTTTTTTTTTCATAAAAATTATAAGAAAAATTTCCTTTAAAAATTCTTAAGCATTAAAAAATGTCCTCTTAAAGAAATTTAGCAAAGGAGTTTGTGATTCTGTCTAGTGAATGGCAAAAAGTGAATGGGAACACAATCTTCTTTTATGTTTTTTAAAAGCTTAGAGTGTGAAAGTTATCCCTAAGGTATGCTTTGATTTTGTTTATTTTATTTCTTTTTTAGAACAAGTGTTTTATTGAAAAGAAAATAAACTTGTTGCTAGATGAGTTTGGAAATATGTATATGCAAATGAGGTAGAAAATGAAAATGTTGCAAAGAACTTGAATAAAAAGAAATTAATGTTTTTGAATAAATTAGAAATAAAAAACCAACATTTGCACTAAATTATAAGCAACATATTTAAAATCCCAGACAACATGATTTAAATTATAAAGAACATGTTTAAAGATCCAAGAAAGAAGCAACATGTTTAAATTTCTAAACAACATGTTTATATCTTTAAATAACATGTTTGAAATTCTATTCAATGCATCTACTATTTGAGTGAAAAGTTGTTTGCCAACTTAAGTGAACATTATATCATTTTAAGTAAAAAATAGTGTTTAGTGAAAAATTCAATTCAATTTTTAGTGCAATTTTTAGTGAAAAATTCAATTTTTAGTGAAAAATTCAATTTTTAGTGAAAAATTCAATTTTTAGTGAAAAATTCAATTTTTAGTGAAAAATTCAATTCAATTTTAGTGAAAAATTCTTAGTGAAAAATTCTTTATTCTTAGTGAAAAATTCAATTTTTAGTGAAAAATTCAATTTTTAGTGAAAAATTCAATTTTTAGTGAAAAATTCAATTTCAATTTTTAGTGAAAAAAATTTAATTTTTAGTGAAAAATTAAATTTTTAGTGAAAAAAATAGTGAAAAATTTTTAGTGAAAAATTCAATTTTCAATTTTTAGTGAAAAATTGAAAAATTTTTTTAGTGAAAAATTCAATTTTTAGTGAAAAATTCAATTTTTAGTGAAAAAAATTTTTTAAATTTTTAGTGAAAATTTAAATTTTTAGTGAAAAAAATTTAAATTTTTAGTGAAAATTTAAATTTTTAGTGAAAAATTTAAATTTTTAGTGAAAATTTAAATTTTTAGTGAAAATTTAAATTTTTAGTGAAAAATTTTCAATTTTTAGTGAAAAATTCAATTCAATTTTTAGTGAAAAAAATTTCAATTTTTAGTGAAAATTCAATTTTTAGTCAATTTTTAGTGAAAAAATTTTTAGTAAAATTTTTAGTGAAAAATTCAATTTTTAGTGAAAAAAATTTTTAGTGAAAAAAATTTTTAGTGAAAAATTCAATTTTTAGTGAAAAAAATTTTTAGTGAAAAAATTTTTAGTGAAAAAAATTTTTAGTGAAAAATTCAATTTTTAGTGAAAAATTCAATTTTTTGAAAAAATTTTTAGTGAAAAATTCAATTTTTAGTGAAAAATTCAATTTTTAGTGAAAAATTAAATTTTTAGTGAAAAAATTTTTAGTGAAAAATTCAATTTTTAGTGAAAAATTCAATTTTTAGTGAAAAAAATTTTTAGTGAAAAATTCAATTTTTAGTGAAAAATTCAATTTTTAGTGAAAAATTCACATTTTTAGTGAAAAATTCAATTTTTAGTGAAAATAAGTGTCGACAATCAAAATTACTATTTTTAACTTATTGAATTAACATTTTGCAACATGTTGTTTTAATTATGTTTCTCAACAAATTGAAAATGTTGCTCAACATTGTTTATCTATTAATTATGTTAAACAATATGATCTCTTATCAGCTTTACTATAATTTTATTATTTTAATAAACAAAAAGAACTTTTTCAGTGACCACTTTATGTTTGGCAACATGTTGCTCAATATTTTTATTACATTTTTTAACACTTTTATATAAATAATTTTCTTTTTAAACAATTTCCTTTTTTATTTTGGTTAATAAAGTTCATTTATTGCAAAAAAAAATGTGCCCTCCCCTTAAACGTGTCATAACATCAATAAAAATGTTACGAATGCAATAAAAATTCCTTTACAACTAAACAAACAGAGAGGGAAACAAAAAAAGGACTCTTATCACTTTTAATATTCCATAAAAAATGTCAAATATTATGCGTTTCATTTCTTTTTTTTTGGAAGTTACAAACATTTCGACAGCAGCTCCCGCTACCGAAATAAAGGGCAGCCTGCCACCAATAAAAGGAATACAAAAAATGAAAGAACAACAAAACTAAATGACGGCGTAAACAAATTATGAAACTAAAGAGAATCATTTGTTAAATTAAATTTAATAAAGGAATTGTTAAATGTTAAAGTTGTTGTTGTTACTGTTGTTATTTGTTTAAAGTTAATTTACTATAAGCAGGGTACGAGTTTCGACTCTTTGTTTATACTTCGTGAGATCGAATCTTTCAAAGAGTTTACATTTTTTTCTAAATGAGTATTTTTATCGCTCTTTGAAAAAGAGTTTCATTCCAAAAAATAGTAAAAATCAAAATGGATAAAAATTAAATAAGAGCGAAATCGAAAAGAGTTCAAAATCGAACAATTCACACACTTTTTTTGAAATCGTGTGCAGCAGTGAAACATGTTTTATTTATTAAGATATAACGATTTAATTTTGTTGTATAATGTTATATGAATTTTTGTAATTGAAGTTTATAATATAAAACAACAACAGTATTTTTTTAGTTTGTGTGCATAAATAAATTCATTTTTTGTTTTTTCTTTTTAACCAATTCGCATTTTTCAGCGAGTTAAAAATTAATCCTCTTTTTTTCTCTAAACTGAATGAAGAGTAAAAAATTTTAATCGCAAAAGAAGAGTCTGCTCAAAGAGGAGTAAAAAATTTCGATCATTTGTAAATAAAGATTTTGCTCCGAGTTTTTCCATTCTCTGACTACAAGTCCTAAACATGCTTTCACTCTTACACCCTTTTCTAGCTCCTTACTTTATGCACAAATAAACAAACTAAAACTCATTGACATTATTTAGACAAATAATCAAGAAAAGAATGGAAAAGAAGAAGAGAAGAGAAAAACCCCATAAAATCTTGTTGATTTTTTTCTAACAAATGACTTTGAAGAGGGAACTGCGAAGAATAACTTGGTTTGACTACTTAACTGAGTGAAGGAATAAATGAAATGAATGAATGAATGAATGAATGAATGAGTGAGTGAATGAGTAAGTGACTGACTAAATGACAGTTTATTTGAAGCAAACATTTTACTAAAATTATGCTGCTTATTTAAATTTTACAAGAAAAAAAAAAGGATAAAAATAGAACTAACATACTGACAGGATAAGAGAAGCCTAAGAACAAGGAGGGAGAGAAGTAATAACAACTGCAGGATATTTTAGCATTTATTTTGCATTTAATTGGTAAATTATGGGTTAAGAGGAATTCTTTTTCTTTCACTTTTTATTTTACTCCTTTTCTCTAACACACACACACCTAAACTCCTAGTCCTTTGAACCATTTACATACATTTTCATAATAATTTCCAGGTTTTTTTTTTCTATTAAAATTTATAATTTCTCTCATAATACAACTCCCTTTTACTAATTTAAGTAAAATAGTGGCAGCGTAATTATTATATGCGAGATATGAAAAAAGTCCTTTTTTTTCTATTCGCTATGCATTTCCAAAGGCCACTAATTAAAATTACGTTTAATGTAGAGAAGAGAAAAGCACGAAACACGAAATATAAACCAGTAAACCTGGAGGAAGAAAAACTTTTTCTTGTAGAGAATTATGAGCAAAAAAAAATTATATTCCACAACAAAAACCACTAACTTTACAGCAGCAGAAAGAAACAATAAGCCTTATTATCATGATTTCTCCAATGTGGCTGTGGAAAAAATTATCCTGAGTTTCGCTACAACGAATATTAAATACCCTCCATTTAAGGAACTTCACAGTGGGGCAGAATTCAACTATTTGGAAAGAAATTTGGAAACATTTTTTTCGCAAGATGGATTGACATATAACAAAGTGATGGCAGAGTAGTGACGCATTATAACTTTGGAAGTCAAGACCTCATAAGTGGCTCCATGGGTGAAGTTATAGGTGTGCAAAGTGGGGCCCCACGGATAGAACATTCTTTAAGTCGATTACCAATTTTTTATTTCTCATTTAATTTCAGAAATGTATTAAACTGAAAAATTACAGATTTTCATCGCATAAAATATCTAGTCCGCCCTCTGCGAACTTATAGGAGGTCAGGGGCTGTGATAATAGCATAAAGCTTCTTCTTGACCGATTTAACTTGATTAATTCATGGTGATCTTTATCCTTACATTCCAAGTCGGCTAACATGACTTACTCGTGGTAGTCCTTGGGTGATGTCTTTGACATTTACTAAGTATTAGAGTCTGGTCCACTTGTAGGTGTGTTAAAGCCTGTTAGTTCGTTGGGTAAGATGGAAATCTCATCAACAGAATAAGATACAGTACGTTTGTCAATCGAAAGAAATTCTGATAAACGAAACCTCGAAAAACTTGGAAAAATAATCAGATAAAACATTGACGACTTAAAGGACACGATTTGGAATATGGACTGTATGCACGCCTTAGAAAAACCATCCTACTGACACAATATGGTAGCAAATTCAATACTTATGGACTACCGTACCTGCAACTAAGTGAAATACAATGCGTATTACTGCTGGTAAAACTTCTGATCGGTTCAACATGAATGAATATTTATCCAGTACATCGTAAATCGACTGAAATTTCCTCGTGCAAACAACTTCGGGATGTGCATGAGAATCGTCAAGCAGAGGACAACTCTGAGAGACGACTACAACATCTGTTCTCTTAGTGGACTCATGCTCTTGTATTTGGGCAAATCAAGAGCATGAGTCTGACAAGCAACGCAAAAAGGCAGTTAATATCTGGGAAACCGAACATGCAACACTAAATGCAGTCAATATTGTGCTCGGTCAGATGCCAATAACCATCTGAAAAAATACAAATTCCATCTTGATTGAGAGATCAGTGAGAGCAAATTTGTTATGTGAGACTTTAATGCGCAGTTTGGATCTGACACCACTGGCCTATAGATTTCGATGGTCTTGGTCATTTAACTGTAAATTCGTTTTGGAAGAAGATTCGCTATTCCGTAAGAAGAGAATATACAAGGTCACATGGGTATGTCCCAATCAGGAGACGAAGAATCCGATCGATCACGTTGTAATAGGTGTGGAAGAGAGTGAAAACATGGTGACCGCCCAACGTATTCATATCAATTTCGCTTTGTGCTTTACAACATCGTCAGCGGGTTCACAATACGATGTATAAATTTCGCACTGTGTCCCTGAAGAATGATTTAAGAGCTGCTTTTAGGACAACTATTAAAGAAATAGGTGAGTAAACAGAAGTGAAATTCATATCTATGAAGCCTTCCAAAAGAAGGAATGATTACGCAAGGAGGGGACCTTCTAAGATACCTGGCATTTGATAAAACTACAAAGAAGGATGAAAGCTGATCTGAATAGAGCACAGACTCATAGTCCGTATACCGAGACAGATAGGAAAGTAAAATAATAGTGCTCGTCTAAATAAGAGGAGATGGATAGATGAAATAAGCAGGGAAGTACAAGGAGCAGCGGAAAATTATCTTACTAGCGATTAGTACAAGTCACTGGGGAAATTAAAATGAGTCCAAATCAATTTCGATTTTTATATGATTCAAGAATATATTTTTCATGATGTTCCTTATGTTCTCAACGATATGATAAACTCACCACATCCTGATTCACCATTTACAGTGGTGTAGTGGATAAAGGAAATAAATATGAAAAAAGTATAAAAAGGAAACTCAATATTGTATCTGGTGGTTATGAATGTTGTAGATACTTGTTTCAAAGTAAGTAAATTGTTGTTGTTGTTGTTGACTGTTTGTTGGTAAAGTATTGATTAGTTTTGGATTTAAGTTTCTGAATATGAAATAAAAATTGAGAAATCAACAGAGAAAGATATAATTAAGGATAAATGAAATAATGGAAAAAAATAATTATTTGAAAGAGAAAATAAAAAGCAGATGAAAAAAAATTATTCATTGAAAAATCTAGAAATATTTTTATTTTGCGAATAAAAAGTGAATAATTTAAATGAATGAAATTAGAAGACAAAATGTATATAAACTCTTTACAAATGATGACAAACATATTTAAATGTTGCACAACAAATCCTTAATGATCTCTTATTTGATTTCTAAACTTTTTCTTAAAATGTTAAAACATTTTTTAAATACATCGCAACATGTTCTAAATGTTGCCAGAGTTTTTTTTAATTCTTGTTAAACATATTTTACAATGTTGCACAACAAGTTCAAAATGTTGCCAAAAATTGTATGTTGCCCAGCTGTTTTCGTTCCCTATTTAAACATAATGCAGATGTTCGTGCTTCAATTTCCAAAATGCAAAAACCTTTAATCGGATAAATATTATTCGAATTAAATTTTAGGTAAATGAAGTTTCAAGATTTATTCATTATTCGAATGGTCTTAAATCGATTAACAGAAAAATTATTATATGGATAATTCTGAGCAATACAAAGAATTTATATCCACATTTACCCGAATATTTATTATACCAGACATATTTATCCGAATAGTTTTTATTTTATTAAATCTTTTTTTATAAAACTCATCACTTTTATCCGAATGACTATTAGTTTTTGATAACTTTAATAACAAAATATTCGAAGAAAATTTTGTACGAATAAATTTTCTGAATAATTTGTATTCGACTAACTTTTAAATTATTTATAAATCAATAAAACTTATAAAGATTTATTTAGTCACATAAAGCTAAATTTAATTTTATCAATTGTAATACGAATATTTTTCAATTTCAATAATTTTTATTCGAATAAAATAAAGTTCTCGTAAGAAATATGAAATGAAATTCATTGCCATTTAATAAATAACAATATTATATGAATATAATGTATTCGAATAATTTTTATAAAAAATTTTTCCTAATCGAATAATTTTTAATCGAGTCAGTTTTTATTCGAATAATTTTTATTTGAAAAAATTATTTTTTTCTAACATTATAAAAATTATAACTTTTCACTAAATATTACACGAATAATTTTCATGCGAATAATATTTATTCGAATAAAATTGTATTTTCTTAATCACTATATATTTTGTGAAAAATGTAAAATCTGAAATAGAGTCCAAAATTCTGTTCTAACGATCCAAAATTTTATTCGAATAATTTTTACGCAAGTTATTCCTAATCGAATAATTTGTATTCGAGTTATTTTTATCCGAATTATTTGTATTCGAATAAAATTTAATTTCAATCTTGTTATGTTATAAAAATTATAATTAAAATTTTAATATGAATAATTTTTTTTTGGAAATTTTTTATCAGTTTTTATCTGAATAATTTGTATTCGAATAATATTTTAATTTTTACTGTCGTTATTAAAACTATACTAAAACTTTAATTTTTTTGATAAATTTTATACGACTTAATTTTCTTTGAATAATTTTAATTCATTTTTATCAAAAAAAAAAAAAATATTCGAATAAAACTTTACTTTTTATTAATGATATAAAAACTATAAAACAATTCTTTTACGAATAAAATTTAATATTATAACATTACAAAAACTATGATGGCTTACTACATCCTACTCATAATTTTATACAAATAATTTACGAAAATTTATCGAATAAATTTTTATAATAATTATAATAATTTTTATACTTAAACTTTTATTTTTTGATAAATTTTTATACGATTATACTTTCTCCATATAATTATTATTCATGTTTATCAGCAAAATTTTTTTATTCCAGTAAAACTTTATTTTTTATTAATGATAAATTTATTCGAATAAATTTTATTCGAATATTTTTTTTTAATTTTTTACCACTTTCTTTATCATACTATTTCATGTAAAATATTTACTTCTAAAATTACTTTTGTAATAATTTTGATTCGAATTATTTTTATTCGAATAATTTTTATTCGAATAATTTTTTAATTAAACCAGGGACTTACTAAATCTCTTTTAAAAGAAAACTGATTTTAATTACCACAAATCATTTCCACATTTATTACATTGACGTAACAATTAAAAATGCTTGAAAATAAAAACCTGACCCCAACTCTACCCTCCTCATCCTTTTAACGACCAACGTTCTGACATCCGTTTGCAATTTACAACAAATCAAGTCTTTAATTAACCACTTTAAGGTTAACTATAGGTGCAGCCCTATATTTTTTTAAATGACATTACTAATGAAGGCAAAGTAAAGGTTGGAAGGACGATTGGTCGGTAGGTTGAATGGTGGATCCAAGTTAACATAAACGTAAATTTTGTTTAGTTTTATTTTGTTTATTTTTTTAACGTTGAAATTTTTTTTGTTTTTTCGTGTTTTTTTATTTCTATTTGTATGTGCTACTGCTGGTGGCAAGAAAGTCTCTTTATGCACAAAAACACATACACACATATAGATACATTTCATATGTGCAACATAATGCAGTAAATAATACAAATACTATAGAGTCATGTCACAACATGTGTGCTTCATTTCATTTCCTATTATATTGCTATTTCTCTCTACTCCTCTCTCTCTCTCTTGCACTCTCTGTTAATTTATTTTTGGGGAAAAATACAAACAAATAAACAAACAACGAAAATATAACTGAGAATGTGGTTAACAAATAAACAGCTATAAACAACAACAACAACGACAACAATAAAAAAGAAAAACTTATTATGAAAACAAGATATGAGAAGGAAAATTGCTTGGAGCGAATACTTAAACATATATTTACACACACACACATACACAAACTCATAATAACACCCTACACTAAGATTGCAACACATCTACAAGTGATAACAGTTAACACAGTATGAAAAAGGAATGAGAGTATATGAATGAATAAATGAAAGAATGAAGGAATGAATGGCTGAATAAGCGAATGCACATGAAGGCTACAACTTTGTCCCTTTTGTTTGGTTAACAAACACACAAGTTGTGGTAGACGTCTAAAAAAGATTTATTTTAAACTCACACACACACATACATACATACACATACACTCCCATATACAGTTTGTTTTATTATTATTACACAGACACACCATACACACACTCATACAAACACTTACAAAAATACATAACTTTAGTCAAGATAGTAAAACAGAGTGAATGCACAGATTTTTTTTGTTGCTGAAGTCCATAAAAAGAAATCTCTACTTAACCAAAGTCTTAATAACAATAGAGTTATTGTGGCTACAAAAATCTCTACAACAATAACAAAAACATTAAAAAAAAACTATAACAGCCTGGACGAAAACTATATAGAACAATAGAGGTGAGGAATGGCGGTTGGAGAAAAAACAGTTTTAAGCTCTAAAAATCAGTTAAAGGAAGTTGTTAAAATGTAAAAATGTTGGAATGAAAGAATGAAAGAAAGAACAAAACTCAAAAGAAATAAAATATAAAATTAATTACGAATAATTAGAAAACATTTTTAGTAGGGTTATGAAATCGAAAAAAATATTCGATTAAAATTTTATTCGAATAATTTAACAATTGTTTGTATAACATAAAGAGAAAAAAATATTATTTTATTAATTAGTATTACATTAAAAAATATAAAAAATATTCGAATAAAATCTTATTCGAAAAAATAATCGAATAAGATTTTATAATAGTCCTATTCGATTATTATTTTTTATTTAAAGGATTATTTGATGTAAAAATTAAAACCACAAATAAATAATTAAAAATAAATAAATAACTTTAATTTAACATTAAAAAATATTCGAATAAAATATTATTCATTTAATTATTCCATAAAAATGACAAACAAAACAAAGATATTTAAAATTAAAAAAATAATAATCGAATAATTTTTTTATTCAAAGGATTTTTAGTTGAAAAAATATTCGAATAAAATATTCGATTAATTATTCGATAAAAATATAAAAAATAAAACAAAGTTTTTTTTTAAAATTTTCAATAATAAAATATATGATTTTAAGTGAAAAAATGTTTTACCCGAATAAATATAAATATAGTAACATTTATTATTCGAATAAAATGTTCAATAAATTTATTGTAAAATTGAAATATAAAACAGAAAAATGTTCGAAATACAATTTATTCGATTCATTAAACGATTATTTATTAGAAAAAAATTGTCATTGAGTAATTAAAAGATCATTCGAATGACATTCGAATGATTATTCGTTAATATTAATATTTGATATTTTTTTAAATTTCTATGCAAAAATTCTTAATACCCATTAATAATCGTTTCTAAATTATAACTTTAATTATTATTATTTTTTAATTCATACATTTTAATCGATTAAAAATTTTATTCGAATAATTTATTTATTTTACTTTCTATAGGAAGGTTTTTACATAAAAACTGTTAACAAAAATAATTAATTGTCCTACTTTGAGCCTTAAAATACCTAATTCCAATAACATATCTTAACCGAATAAAAAACGACTACTCGAATCTTATTTTGTTTATTTTTTAAAAAATTCTTTTCAAAATTATAAATACCCATTATTCAATGTGAGTAAATTAATTGAAATTCGTTAAAATTTTATTTAAATTATTCGAATAAAAATTGTTAATCGAATAAAAAATTTTATTTCGGAAATTTTTTTTTTCTTCATAAATGTATGTATATAACATTAAACTGTTAACCAAAAATTTTTTCTCTATTTTTATTTTAATAAAATTTTTAACCGAATAAAATGAGCACTGTAATAATATTATTTAAACATTTTGCTTATTTTTTTAAATTTTATGTAAAATTTTTTATTTTAATTTATTCAATTTGCTTATATTATTAAGAATTGTCTAAATTTTATTCGAATAATTTTTTTTATTCGATTAAAATTTTTTATTCGAATAATTTTTTCTTTCATATAATAAGATGTATTAAACTGTTAACAAAAATAAATATTTTCCCCATTTTATAAATATATGTTTAACGAACACAGTTTTATTCGCTTCATAAGGCTGTTCATTTGTGGACTGAAATTAAATATTGTTACATTAAATATTTATTTGCAATTTACATATTCGTATAAACATAAATATTTATGTTTATCCAAAACTATTAGAGCATTTAAAACATATCAAAAATAATAAATTATTGTTGATTTTAATTTATTTCATTGTTTTCTTTTTTTTTTCTCTCATTATTTTGTTAAAATGTTCATTATAATAATTTTTATGTCATGTTTAACACAACAACAACAATAAGAACTACAAGTAACACATATTATTACAGTTGTTGTCAATGTTAGTCAATGTATGGTCGGTTTTTTTTTTTTTGATATAGACCAACAACAGCAACAACAACTACAACTGTATCAAAAAGATTTTTATCATCATCAAAACCATCGTAAACATCATCAGCGTCACGAGTGGTCATGTATTTTAAATGTAAATCAGTTCTTAAAAACAACAATTACAGCAACACCACCATCAACAATAACAACAACAACAGTAACAACGTGCAACATGAGTTTTGATTGTATAAATCAAGAATAATATTGTTCTATTAAAGGACTACAACAAAAACAATAACAACTATAACTACAATAAGTTTCACATTTAATTGTACTTGAGTGTAAATGTATGATTGTGATTTTAAGCTTTCGCAACAGACAAAAAACAACAACAACAGCAACAAAATGTTATATTTGTAATGTTTTTAGAAAATCGGAGACAGGCAGGAGGCCACAAACTATAGACTCAGACATAATGATGTCAAAACATGCAATTCTGTCTGTTAACATTAAGAGTCAAAATATATTTTTAGCCATAAAACCCCAAACACTGTTATCAAACAGAGAAAAGGGACAAATGCACAGTGTTGCCTGTGGAAAATGAAAGGCGCGAAGGTGATAGAAGGAGTATAGGTGAGATCTATCAGTAATAGAAGCAGGCACACAGGGTCTTGAAATGGACCAACTTTTTAAATTTTGCATTAAATTAAAAAAAAGGATTTTCAGAAGCGATGAATTGGAAATAAATCTGTAACTTCCGAATGTCTATAGTCTGAATGCAATGAATTTTCTCTTGATGATAGAAAAGGTATAACGGAATTTTAAGTTTTGAGTTTGACAGTTACAGGCAAAGCGAAAACGCTTGCACAGTGTCTTAAATTTGAATACTTTGGATATTGAAATATTAAAGCGTTTCAAGTTAAGGTTGGTCCGATATCAAGTTTAATTTCATAATAGAAAATCTATAAGGGATTTTAGGTTTTGATTTTGAAAGTTACTGACATAATAAGAGCCGTTTTACGAGGTTCTGAAATTGAACAACTCGGCATATTTAAAATCTATTCAAAAAGATTTCGAGAAAGGTTGAAATAAAAAATTAATTCTGAAACTTCTGCAAAAGGAGGCAGATTTCAATGGAATTTCTCATAGAAGCAGTTTTTCAGGGTCTTAAATTTGAATATTCAAATTATTAAAACAGGCAATGCAAAGCATCAGATATATGTTTGTAACTTCGGAATGACTTGTGCCATTTCATACGAAAGACTAAACCGATTTCAATAAATGTTCACACATTGGTCGTATAATCGAATATTAGCTTTGATGTTGAGATATCAGTATATTTTATACTTCAACCGATTTAAAGATTTTAAAATAACTTGATCGTAATGTTCACTACTTCATTACAAGCTAAAATCCACGATAATTGACAGAGTTCAATGAAATTTGCCCTCAATATTTTTTATAGCCCTGAGAAGTTTCGTATTTAAAACCAACAAAATCGGTTCAGTATATTAAAAGTTACAGACTGATCTCTGAGGCAATCTCTAAGCTCAAGCGAAGAATTTCAATTATTAGCGAAATGAATGTTTCGCCATTATATCAATCTACTAGCAGACCCGGCAAATTTCGTTTTGTCAAAGCAAATTTTTAGGGCGTTGCTGGTCCTAAGTAACATTCGTGTTCTATAAGTCCTTTATTTTTTTCCTGTGATGGTATTTCACAATAGTATAATTGCTGCAAAAATTTTAAACTTTCGCTGTCATAATTCTTTAGATATTTGATAATCAATATTTGCTCCTTTTGGTTCCACCCTTCCAACGTTTTGTCCAGTAAAACAGCTCCTTGAGGAAGTCCTATCCTAACTGATCCTATCCGTTCTATGTTTTATTTTTTCAGTAGAACAGTTCCTTGAAAAAGGACCAAATTTGAAAACTCTCGCTATGAAAGTTCTTTAGATATTCGATAACCAATATTTGCTTTGCATGCGGGGTACCCCTCCCCCTGGTCCTATCGCAATTTTTTTAGTTTATGTTACTTTCAGTTATATAAGGATCATTCTGAGAAATTTTCATCAAAGATGGCTCAGTCGTTTTGGAGTCTTTACGTTACATACATACATACATACATACATACATACATACATACATACATACATTCATACATACATATATACATACATACATAAATACAAACATACCTACATGCATACATACATAAATACATACATAAAAACATACATACATACATACATACATACATACATACATACATACATACATACATACATATACATACATACAAACGTACAAACATATATGCACACATACATACATACATACATACATACATACATACATACATACATACATATATACATACATACAAACGTACAAACATATATGCACACATACATACATACATACATACATACATACATACATACATACATACATACATACATAACTACAAACATACATATATACATACATACCTACTTGCATACATAAATACATACATACATACATACATACATACATACATACATACATACATACATACATACATACATGCATACATACACACATACATACTTCCTATTTAAAATGTATATAGATATCTACTTCATTACCGTTCCAAAAACTATCAAAATCGGTTCAGTAAAAAAAGTTATAGTCAAAATATGACTAATTTTTTAACACATTAAGTGTTCCTGTGTTATATTTAAGAGTGCGTGTGTATGTACGAATCATAACGTACTTACTTCACATGCATTTGTGTTGGAGGATATTTAAGATCCTACTTAAACGAATATATAGCAGTCATATTATTGTTAGTTAAGTTCTTCACACATCTAAGTCAACAACCTTAATTAATCTAAAAATGTTTGTGTACAAATCTCCTAAACTTCATTTACCACAAAGTCAAATTTATTATATCGGTGTAGAGGTATGGAAATTCTAGAGATATTTTAAATTTATTAGTTTTCCTTTTAAATACAACACTGTGCTGTGTAAAAAGGGGGAGGGGGGGAGAAGAGAGGAAATTGTCATTATTCAAAACTCAATATTAATACACTTGAATACAAAGTATTTAAACAATTATTTTCAATGTGATAATAACATGATTACAGACCAAAAAAAAATAAATAATAAAAATGAGATAAAGAATGAAAATTCATTCACTGAAAATTCATTCCCTGAAAAGAAGGATTTTTTAAAATTTATTCAAAAAGAAAATTTCACTTTTTTATAAAAAAACTCTCTTTAAAAAAAATACTGTTTTTTAAATATTTAAATTTGTTTTTATTTGTATAAAATTCAAAACAAAACACACCTTAATTAAAACATTACAAAAAGTGTAAAAGTCGTATGGAGAAAAACTCTCCTAAAATCTAAATATTCACCTCGCTCTCTCTCTCTCTCCAAGTCTTCATAAATCACTCTCACTGGAAGAGTTTATACAACAAATGAGCATTAAAAATAATTCCGTTTCCTCATTTTCAATTTTGTTTATATTTTTCCTTTTACACACACTTTTATCATCGTTTATTTGTTATTGTACGAGTAAACATTCAAGTGTTTATGTTTCTCACTCTTTAAAGGTTGTGAGAAGTAAGTGTGGTATGAGTGTGCAGGTGAGTGTGCGAGTGAGTGAGTAAGTGATTAAATAAATGGCTGCTGATGTTAACAAAAAAGAGAAGAGGCAACAAAAAATGAAACGAAAGAGGAATAAAAAAGAATAGAAAAGAAATGTTGTTGCTATTGTTGACTTGGCCTCACTGTTGGGGTCTGGCACTCTTCTTGTATTTGTATATTGTTTTTTTGATGTTGTTGTTGTTGTTGTTGTTGGTATTTATTTGCTTTTGTGCACTTTTCAAGTGTCAAACTTGTGTTTTTGAACTTTATACTCACTTTTTCCATAAACTCCCCCTTTTTCCCTCCCACTCTCTCTCTACTTTTTCTAAAAGAAGGAATTTATTTTCTCTAAATTGTTGTTGTTGTTGCATTAGCTGATGTTTATTATTTTAAAATGTTAGCGTATGTGTGTGTGTTGGTGTGTATGTGAGACTGTGATTGTAAGTTTAATGTTTTTTGTTTTTGCAATTTTTATTGTTTATTTTTTATTTTTGTTATTATTTTTATTATGCATTTCTTTTTTATTTTTGTTGTTGTTACTTGCTCATGATTGTCTGTGTCATTGTTAACATTCATGTTTATGTCATTTTATGGATTTAGAAAAACAAAATAAAACAAAACAATAATATATCGAGGTAAAATAAAATTGAAATAACAAAACTTTGTATTTTCTATCAATGAATAAAACAACAACAATTTAAGTCTTTCAGGTCACTTATCAAGAATTTTCAAATAGTTCAAGTCAATAACAAAATATTAAAGTTAAAAATTTTCAAAATTTTCAAAAGAAGGAAAATTTTAAAAAGGTAAATTTCCTACGTAAATTTTCGAAAAATTTCCTATAGAAAGTAAATTTTCGAAAAATTTCCTATAGAAAGTAAATTTTCGAAAAATTTCCTATAGAAAGTAAATTTTCGAAAAATTTCCTATAGAAAGTAAATTTTCGAAAAATTTCCTATAGAAAGTAAATTTTCGAAAAATTTCCTATAAAAGTAAATTTTCGAAAATTTTCCTATAGAAAGTAAATTTTCGAAAAGTTTCCTATAGAAAGTAAATTTTCGAAAAGTTTCCTATAGAAAGTAAATTTTCGAAAAGTTTCCTATAGAAAGTAAATTTTCGAAAAATTTCCTATAGAAAGTAAATTTTCGAAAAATTTCCTATAGAAAGTAAATTTTCGAAAAATTTCCTATAGAAAGTAAATTTTCGAAAAATTTCCTATAGAAAGTAAATTTTCGAAAAATTTCCTATAGAAAGTAAATTTTCGAAAAATTTCCTATAGAAAGTAAATTTTCGAAAAATTTCCTATAGAAAGTAAATTTTCGAAAAATTTCCTATAGAAAGTAAATTTTCGAAAAATTTCCTATAGAAAGTAAATTTTCGAAAAATTTCCTATAGAAAGTAAATTTTCGAAAAATTTCCTATAGAAAGTAAATTTTCGAAAAATTTCCTATAGAAAGTAAATTTTCGAAAAATTTCCTATAGAAAGCCAATTTTCGAAAAATTTCCTATAGAAAGTAAATTTTCGAAAAATTTCCTATAGAAAGTAAATTTTCGAAAAATTTCCTATAGAAAGTAAATTTTCGAAAAATTTCCTATAGAAAGTAAATTTTCGAAAAATTTCCTATAGAAAGTAAATTTTCGAAAAATTTCCTATAGAAAGTAAATTTTCGAAAAATTTCCTATAGAAAGTAAATTTTCGAAAAATTTCTTATAGAAAGTAAATTTTCGAAAAATTTCTATAGAAAGTAAATTTTCGAAAAATTTCCTATAGAAAGTAAATTTTCGAAAAATTTCCTATAGAAAGTAAATTTTCGAAAAATTTCCTATAGAAAGTAAATTTTCGAAAAATTTCCTATAGAAAGTAAATTTTCGAAAAATTTCCTATAGAAAGTAAATTTTCGAAAAATTTCCTATAGAAAGTAAATTTTCGAAAAATTTCCTATAGAAAGTAAATTTTCGAAAAATTTCCTATAGAAAGTAAATTCAAAATTTCAAAAAAAATGTTGACAGAATACAATTTCCACAATTAAATTCATTTTTGTTATACCGCATTTTCATCTTAATTTAATTTCCATTAAAAACTAAATATTTATATTCTCTTTCTCACTTACCCTTCTCCTGTAGTTGTTGACGCTTAATATCTCCCTTCAATACCTCAGCGGTGTGTACCAATTCATTCAGTTGAGGTTTTTTCATTTTCAATTCACGTAAAACTTTCTGCAAGGATTTAGTTTTTGTTGTTATTGTGTCAGGATTGTTAACAAGGAAATTTGTAACAAAACATTAGAGAACGAAATAAAAAACAAGTGGAAAGAAAAAAAGACAGTTTTTCAATTTAAACTTGTTTTATGAAGTCTCTAACGCATTCACTATTCTTATGACAGCAACAGCACAGTGGGGTAGCAAAATGAAGAATGAAATTGTTGAATTTACTGTGTGCTGCTGGGTTGATGGGCTAAAGAAACGACTTTAAAGAAAAAAGTGGACTCACCTCTTGTTTTTCTATGGCCATGCGTATCTCATCGACATCATGGACGGGAACACTTTGTATTTTGATCATGTTTTGTTCCCACGTCAACCAATCGGATATTTGTAAAACCGACTTATCAAAACTGCCAGCCAAAGCACCCGTACCACTGGGTTCGTTGTTGTAGTCTGCAAGGAGAAGAAGAGAAGGGAACGAATAAAACAAGGAAATTAAAATTATATACAAGAGAGTTATAAACACCTTTCAAAAACCACTAATAAATTAAACTAAAAACCAACAACAATGAATGCAAACAACTGAAAACTATAGCCTACTTTTAGGGGGGGTTTTAAAACAATAATAGCTGTTGGTCATAATGAAAATGAAAAACATATATAAACAAAAACTAAAGCATACTTTTAAGGTAATTTGTTTCTTCATATTATAAATTATAGTTAAAAGGCTTTTTTTAACACTAAATATTCCTCTACAATGTCTGTCCGTCTTTATGTTTTTTAATTTATATATTTTCGAGGGTGGTTCGTACGGAAACGATGAGCAACTTTTAAACAAATATTTACATAACAGCACCAAAAGCTGGACCACAAAATAGTTTAACCGCAAGGTATTAAATAAAATAATGTTGATTGTTTCTGATGAGGCCAATGAGGAAGAACATGATGTTGCTAATGCTACTGATGCCGGCAATGATGAAGGTTTTTGGTCAGTGTGTTTTTAAATTTCCCTTCTTCTTGTTCTGTCGGTTTTTTTGCTTGTTTGTTCTATTTGGCTCGATGGTTTGTTAAATTCTTTGTGGAAGAAAAACCTTTTTTTTTTGCTTTCGTTTTTGCACTCAGTTTTTCAAGTGGCTAAATCAGGTCAATTAAAGTTTAACATTTGAGTGGTAATTAAGACAGCATAAAATACCAATAGAAACACTGACTAGAAAAGGATAATCAACATAAGAGAGTTTTTAAATATTCTATTTTTAGCATACAAACCAAAAGTGTACAAAAAATATTCATTATTTTGCAGTAGAAATTATACAAACATTTAACAAATTTATTAACTTAAAACTGAAGTTTATATATTTGTAAACAAAACAAGTGGAAAAAATTATGCATAACTTAAGGCGCTAACAAAAAATTTTCTATATAATTTGGCTTTTGAAGGAAGTAAAGGAAATTTTTCGAAAATTTACTTTCTATGGGAAATTTTTCAAAAATTTACTTTCTATAGGAAATTTTTCAAAAATTTACTTTCTATGGGAAATTTTTCAAAAATTTACTTTCTATAGGAAATTTTTCGAAAATTTACTTTCTATAGGAAATTTTTCGAAAATTTACTTTCTATAGGAAATTTTTCGAAAATTTACTTTCTATAGGAAATTTTTCGAAAATTTACTTTCTATAGGAATTTTTCGAAAATTTACTTTCTATAGGAAATTTTCGAAAATTTACTTTCTATAGGAAATTTTTCGAAAATTTACTTTCTATAGGAAATTTTTCGAAAATTTACTTTCTATAGGAAATTTTTCGAAAATTTACTTTCTATAGGAAATTTTTCGAAAATTTACTTCTATAGGAAATTTTTTCGAAAATTTACTTTTTATAGGAAAGTTTTCGAAAATTTACTTTTATAGGAAATTTTTCGAAAATTTACTTTCTATAGGAAATTTTTCGAAAATTTACTTTCTATAGGAAATTTTTCGAAAATTTACTTTCTATAGGAAATTTTTCGAAAATTTACTTTCTATAGGAAATTTTTCGAAAATTTACTTTCTATAGGAAATTTTTCGAAAATTTACTTTCTATAGGAAATTTTTCGAAAATTTACTTTCTTTAGAAAATTTTTCGAAAATTTACTTTCTTTAGAAAATTTTTCGAAAATTTACTTTCTTTAGAAAATTTTTCGAAAATTTACTTTCTTTAGAAAATTTTTCGAAAATTTACTTTCTTTAGAAAATCTTTCGAAAATTTACTTTCTTTAGAAAATTTTTCGAAAATTTACTTTCTTTAGAAAATTTTTCGAAAATTTACTTTCTTTAGAAAATTTTTCGAAAATTTACTTTCTTTAGAAAATTTTCGAAAATTTACTTTCTTTAGAAAATTTTTCGAAAATTTACTTTCTTTAGAAAATTTTTCGAAAATTTACTTTCTTTAGAAAATTTTTCGAAAATTTACTTTCTTTAGAAAATTTTTCGAAAATTTACTTACTTTAGAAAATTTTACGGAAATTTACTTTCTTTAGAAAATTTTTCGAAAATTTACTTTCTTTAGAAATTTTTCGAAAATTTACTTTCTTTAGAAAATTTTTCGAAAATTTACTTTCTTTAGAAAATTTTTCGAAAATTTACTTTCTTAAGAAAATTTTTCGAAAATTTACTTTCTTTAGAAAATTTTTCGAAAATTTACTTTCTTTAGAAAATTTTTCGAAAATTTACTTTCTTTAGAAAATTTTTCGAAAATTTACTTTCTTTAGAAAATTTTCGAAAATTTACTTTCTTTAGAAAATTTTTCGAAAATTTACTTTCTTTAGAAAATTTTTCGAAAATTTACTTTCTTTAGAAAATTTTTCGAAATTTACTTTCTTTAGAAAATTTTACGAAAATTTACTTTCTTTAGAAAATTTTACGAAAATTTACTTTCTTTAGGAAATTTTTCGAAAATTTACTTTCTATAGGAAATTTTTCGAAAATTTACTTTCTATAGGAAATTTTTCGAAAATTTACTTTCTATAGGAAATTTTTCGAAAATTTACTTTCTATAGGAAATTTTTCGAAAATTTACTTTCTATAGGAAATTTTTCGAAAATTTACTTTCTATAGGAAATTTTTCGAAAATTTACTTTCTTTAGAAAATTTTACGAAAATTTACTTTCTTTAGGAAATTTTTCGAAAATTTACTTTCTTTAGAAAATTTTACGAAAATTTACTTTCTTTAGGAAATTTTTCGAAAATTTACTTTCTATAGGAAATTTTTCGAAAATTTACTTTCTATAGGAAATTTTTCGAAAATTTACTTTCTATAGGAAATTTTTCGAAAATTTACTTTCTATAGGAAATTTTTCGAAAAATTTACTTTCTATAGGAAATTTTTCGAAAATTTACTTTCTATAGGAAATTTTTCGAAAATTTACTTTCTATAGGAAATTTTTCGAAAATTTACTTTCTATAGGAAATTTTTCAAAAATTTACTTTCTATAGGAAATTTTTCGAAAATTTATTTTCTATGGAAAATTTACTTTCTTTAGGAAATCTTAAATTTTTTTTAAGTCTTCTAAAAAAAAATTCCTTTTTGGTACAAAATTTTCTTCTTATGATAAAAATTTCTAAAAAATTTACTTTTTAATAAAATTATCCAAAAATTTCTTCTTATCGGAAATTTTCTAAAAAATTCATTCTTAATGTAGATTTTCGAAAATTTTCTTCTAACAATTTTTTTTTTAATTTTTCTCTTTAAGAAATTTTCTAAATAAAACTCTTTCTTGAAGAAATTTTCTAAAAATTTGCTTTGAAAATTTCCCAAAATCTTTATTTTGTAGCATAATTTTAAAGATTCTTTTCTATTTTCATTTTTCTTTCTTTAAAATTAAATTTTCACTTTCTGACTTTTTCGAACTTCTTAAAAATTCCTTTAACACCTTAATGAATCAAATAAAAAAAATCTCTTTAATTTCTTCACATTCAAAACAACACCAACAAATATTGCAAAAGTTTTACACAAAAAAGTGAAGTATATTTTTGTGCTTAACAAAGAAATTTAAAACCTCCGGTTTAAGGATTTGCAACAAACAAATAATATAACGTCAAGAAGTGCTCTTTAGCAAACTTAAAACTTATTTTACAGAAAAAAAACGTTAACAAAAATTATGTAAGAAAAATCCTGAAGAGCTAAAAATTTTAGCTTTATAGCAACTTAGACAAAATCAAAGCCTACTTTAAGGCATTTTATGTAAAGAAAAAAAGACTTTCACTTCAGCTAACATTCACCAAAGATCAATGTTTCTTAAGAGTTAAGAAGAAAAAACGTATACTTTATTTAATGGGTTTTTTTCTTCCAGTTGGTCCTTGAATAATATACATTTTATGGATTTTCCTCCTTTGCCAGGTTAGAAAGGAACAAAACTTCCATATTTAAGCTGTAAACAAAACAGTTACTTAATTCTTTTTTTCTTTCTTTTTTGCGAAATAAAATTCTTTCTTTAAGTTTGTTTTGGTTCTCCTGTTATGTGTACGTGTATTGTTAACCAAAAGGATTAAGATGTGTTGGAAACCTTGAATGCCAACCAGGATTTATTATAAATGGCAGGACTCAGTGTTAAGTAAAATTATAAAAATAGAGAGAGAAAGGTAAACATTTATGTTTTCTTACGTTGAGTTTTCTATATGACCAGGTAGGTAATGAATACAAAACCACATACATACATACATACATACATACATACATACATACATACATACATACATACATACATAAATATCTGAAGATACATATAAAAGAAAGAGATATTCATAAATGACGCCTGAATAAACACTAAGAAAAATAACAGAAAAAATATTCTATATAAAAAGTAAATAAAAAGTAAAATAAGTAAAGCATAAGTTGTAGGCATGCAAGATGATGAATTGAAATGGCTATTGAGGAAAAGAGGAATTAAAGTACATATTCACTAATAAAAGTGATGAAATGTTATAAAAATAAACTAATATTTGTAAAGAAGATGAAAACGACTAAAAATATACTACAGTTTTGAGAAAACACTGAAAGTATGATGTAACCTCTTTGGGCACAAAACTAGAAATCCTTTTTATATGTAGAGCAACTTCTAGTTCAATTCTAGATCAGCTCTAGTTCAACTATAGTTTAGTTTAAATTCAGTTCTATTTCAGATCTATTTCAATTTTTGTTCTGTTCTAATTCAGTTCTAGATCAGCTCTAGTTCTGTTCTAATTCAGTCCTTGTACTTTATACAGGAGATTTTTCAGAATTTTTTTTTCTATGGGAAATTTTTCGAAAATTTACTTTCTATAGGAAATTTTTCGAAAATTTACTTTCTATAGGAAATTTTTCGAAAATTTACTTTCTATAGGAAATTTTTCGAAAATTTACTTTCTATAGGAAATTTTTCGAAAATTTACTTTCTATGGGAAATTTTTCGAAAATTTACTTTCTATAGGAAATTTTTCGAAAATTTACTTTCTATGGGAAATTTTTTCGAAAATTTACTTTCTATAGGACATTTTTCGAAAATTTACTTTCTATAGGAAATTTTTCGAAAATTTACTTTCTATTGGAAATTTTTCGAAAATTTACTTTATATAGGAAATTTTTCGAAAATTTACTTTATATAGGAAATTTTTCGAAAATTTACTTTCTATAGGAAATTTTTCGAAAATTTACTTTCTATAGGAAATTTTTCGAAAATTTACTTTCTATGGGAAATTTTTCGAAAATTTTCAGTTTAATTTCAGTTTTAGTACAACGTAAGTTCTCCTCTAGTTCCCTTCCCATATTATGTAACAAATAAATCATATCAAATAATCCAATGTAGCACAATATAATACAAGAATAAAAAAACTATAAATGTTCATAAGCTGCTTTGGGGTTTTCAGAACAATATCTTCAGAATTATAACAACAACTTTTTCAAAAAGTTGCTTTAAAGGAAAAAAATCTCTGAAATTGAAATCGTGCCGGAACAGCATTTTTTTCTAAAAGAGACTACAAAAACAACAACTACAATATGTAAGTGAATAGAGGCAGCAATAATAAGCAACACAGGAAATACAAAAATTCATTCACACATACACACTCGCACACACTAGCACACTCTAACACTTTTTCTCTGTCATAATTCATTAACAACTAAAACAAAAACAACTTGATGGAGAAAAGAAGAAAACACCAAACTGCGTGATATGTTAGATGATGATGAGTTTTCCTTTATCTTCATATGTATATGTGTGTGTATGTAGGTTTTGGATGGGAATTTGGTTGATTTGAGGTAGATTTTTTTCGCTCCAAAAAAAAATTCCTTTAAATTGGAAGCTGAAAATGTGGACAATTTGTAATTGTACCAGGGAAATGTGAGTCACAATAAGGATGAAAGTACTTGAACAGTTCCTGAATGAATTTCATTAAGTGAATCCCAAATTGAAGTAAAAACATTATGAATTGAATTTTTAAAAATCTTAAAATTTGCGTACTTTTTTCGGATTCATTTGGTACTATTTCATTTATCCCTTATCTATTTGTAACTCCTCTTCACTTCGTATTCAATACGTACAAACACAAACACACATGCATTTGAACATGTGACAGGTATAAACACTTAAGCAATAATAAACAGGCAATTGTGTCTGGTCCTATTTTACTTTTCTTTTACTTCTCACTTTTCGTTTGTCAGTTGAAACGTCGGTAGATTCATGTTGAGTTCCTGATGAGACCGTCCAACTGAACAAAACTCTTTTTAAAGCTTTTTGATTTTTATCCCTTCGTTTGCATTTAGTCTTTAGTCTCACAGGACATTGACTTATTATTAAAAAAAAAAAAAAACAGGCACCCAGCAGTAAACACCAACTTATATTTTAAAGATACACCCACACTCATACATACACTTATATCTCACATAAACAGTTTTATGGAATAATTTCCAAAATCATTGCAACAATTATTTTTAACATCCATGTTTGACTCTTTTTTTTTATTCATTTTGTCATCATCTGAATTGATGACGCCTTTTCATATGTTATAAAATTTAATTATTTTAATTAAGTCTACATTTAGGATGAATATGTTTCTCGTTCGTTCTCTGGATCATTTAATGAAATTATAGCCCGAATACTTTCTCTAGACAAGAGATTAAAAACAGTTTAAGCTTTAGTTGCAACATTTTTTTTGATAATTAAATAAAAACGGAATAAAAATATTTCAATATTTTTATATTCAGCTTTTGGGTGTTTATATCTTCCTTTTTGGTTAAAGGCTAGATATGTAAAAACTAAAGCCTACTTTTAGGCTGCTTAAATAAATAAACATTTTAAAGTTTTTAATGTCTGTGTGATAAAGTCATATGATGAATATAACAACATTGAAGTGTAACTAAAGGCTAAACCGCTACATCAAAGGATTATTTGATTTCAGAACTTTTTTTTCATGTAAAAAGACAAAATATATGAGTTCATTTGTTGGGTTTGTTGTATTTTAAGTGGAAAATAGAGGAGATGAATGCAGTTGGTTTTAATAAAGACGAGATAATCATGCACAGTGAAAAAAGTTATATAAAATAAAAAATAAATATAATTTAAGTCTCCTGAGAGAGGGATAAAGAATTGAACGGGAACTAAATTGGAACGGAACTAGAAACTGAACTAGAAATGAACAAGAACAGAACCAGAATTGACGAAAAACTTAAGTAGAACTGAACTAGAACTGAACCAGAACTGAAGTAGAACTGAAACAAAACTGAAGTAGAACTGAACAAGAACTGAACTAAAACTGAAGAAGAACTGAAAGTAGAACTGAACCAGAACTGAAGTAGAACTGAATTAGAACTGAACTAGAACTGAACCAGAACTGAAGTAGAACTGAACAAGAACTGAACTGAATCTGAAGAAGAACTGATGAAGAACTGAAGTAGAACTGAATCAAAACTGAAGTAGAACTGAAGTAGAACTGAAGAAGAACTGAAGTAGAACTGAACCAGAACTGAAGAAGAACTGAACTAAAACTGAACAAGAACTGAACTGAATCTGAAGAAGAACTGAATCAGAACTGAAGTAGAATTGAAGAAGAACTGAAGTAGAACTGAACCAGAACTGAAGTAGAACTGAACTAAAATTGAAGAAGAACTGATGTAGAACTGAACCAGAACTGAAGCAGAACTGAACAAGAACTGAACTAAAACTGAAGAAAAACTGAAGTAGAACTGAACAAGAACTGAAGTAGAACTGAATTAGAACTGAACTAGAACTGAACTAGAACTGAACTAAAACTGAACAAGAACTGAACTAAAACTGAAGAAAAACTGAAGTAGAACTGAACAAGAACTGAACTAAAACTGAAGAAGAACTGAAGAAGAACTAAAGTAGAACTGAACCAGAACTGAATTAGAACTGAACAAGAACTGAACCTAAACTGAAGAAGAACTGAAATAGAACTGAACTAAAAATGAACTAGAATTGAACTAGAACTGAACCAGTACTGAAGTAGAACTGAACAAGAAATGAACTGAAACTGAAGAAGAATTGAACTAAAACTGAAGAAGAACTGAAGTAGAACCGAACCAGAACTGAAGTAGAACTGAACAAGAACTGAAGTAGAACTGAACCAGAATTGAACAAGAACTGAACAAAAACTGAACTATAAAGTTTCTAATCAAGTTTCAATATTAAAAATTAATTTTCTCACTTTTTTTTTTAAATTTAGTACATTTATTTTTTATTTTTCTTTATATTATAATTTTTAAATTTTATTCATCTAAACATTTTTAATTTTTTAACGTTTAATTTTAAATAAAATAAATTTTCTTGCACTTCGTTAACACTTTTCTCTTGGCGCTATAAAGGAAAAACACTTTCTTTAACACGAAATTTATTCATTTTCAGATAATTTTATGCTCTCATATTTATTTATTTTTTATTTATAATTCTTTTATAATTTTTCCCGCTTTCTTTTATTATTTTAATTAAAATTGTGCACATTTTTTCTTCATATTTTTATAATTTTATTATTATTTTTTTGTTTTTGGTTCGGGTGACTCGCAAAAGGGGTTGTGTTCTTTCCGGTGCGCGTTGTTCATTTGAATATTTATGAGTTAAAAGCAGCTGATATTAAATAAAATTTTTACACTCGGTTTTCAGTGTCAAGTTCAGTTGTGTAGGAAGGATGGCAAATATAAGGAGTATAAAGCTTTTGGGTCTTAGACAGAAAAGTTTAGAAGGTTTAAGGCGACAAAAGAAGAAATAGTCAAGAAATGAACCATATAAATGGTATTGAAAAAACGATTTAGTACTTTTTGAAAGAATTTGAAATTTCAAATTTTTAGTATTTGAATTAAGTGGAGATAATGTTTAGTAAAGACACTATTTAGCTAAGAAACACACCAACCAAATAAATTTAAAACAGGGTGGTTTGTGAAATTATAATTGAAAGTATCGAACAGATACTATTAATGTTATATGAAATACTGTTAATGGCAGTTTGCTGTTAGTTAACATAAATACTGAAACTAATTTGAATTTCAATTGACACTTTTTCAATTAAATTAATAAATAATAAACAAATTAACGTAAACAAATCACTTACGATAATGATAGAAACTTATTACAATAGAAAAGTACTTTAAACGGAAATTCTAGATTTTATTTTGACTTTAAATAAACATAAATATTCTGCACCAAATGACAGCATCATGGAGAGAAATCAATTCGGAAAATCATGCACACACACGCACAGAAAATGTAACAACAAGTGTGAATGAAATCACTTTGTCAGGAGGCAAAAAAAAAAAAAAACCGGCAAATGCAGGCAGCTGCAATGTGTATTTAGATTTTTATTAAAGTGGAATAAATAAGGAGGAACAATTGATGAACAAGTTTGTATTGATTTCATTTTGTGCAGGAAGTATTATAATTGGAATGATCACATCAAACTTATGAAAGAGAATGTCAATGAAATAAATGAACTTTGGGAAATTTGTGAATAAACTGGAGAATATGATCTTGAATAAAAAATTAGACCATAACTTCTGTCCTCTAAAGAAGAAATTTAGGTGAAATAAAAAATTACCGGATTCAAATCGAAAACTAGAGCTTAAAAATATATATAACTGAGGTCAAAAATGAAACAAACAGCAGCTAAACTAGAACTAAACCAAAAGAGAGTAAAACTGAAGTGAAATTGGACTAGAACTGATTTAAAATTTAACCAAAACTGAACTGAATTTGAAGTTGAACTACAATTTAACTAAAACCTAAATTAGAACTGAAACTGGAACTCAACTAGAACTGAACTTGAAATCAACTCGAACTGAACTAGAATCTGAACTAAAACTGATCTAAACCCGAACCAGAACTGAACTAGAATTTAACTAGAACTCAAGTGGAACTCAACCAGAACTGATATAGAACTGAAACTGGAACTCAAATAAACTGATCTAGAACCGAACTAGAGCTGAACTAGAATTGAACAGGAATGAACTAGAACTTTACTAAAACTGAACAAGAACTCAACTGGAACTCAAATAAAACTGATGTAGAACTGAACTGGAAGTCAACTAAAACTAAACTTGAAATCAACTCGAACTGAACTAAAACTGAACTAGAACTGATCTAGAACTGAACTAAAAGTGAACTAAAATTTAACTAGAACTAAACAAGAAGTCAAAATAGAAAACTTTATTAATTTTCATCCTATCAAAATTTCGTTGGAGTACAAAACTGTGATCACCCTAAAAAAGTATTTCAAAATATTTACCAATTACTGAATATATATTACATATGAATGTTCATGTTAAATCTGATTCGTTAGAAAAAAAAATATTCATGTTTATTTTGTTTACACTTTCAAATGATTTGTTGTTTTTTCTTGCATTTTGGTTTATCTGATTTTTGGTTGGTAAAAATGATTGACATGTTGTGTAATTTAATATTAAAATATTTTAATTGATATACAATTGTTGTTGTTTGTTTTTCTTTTTTTAAGTAAAATGAGTAAAAATAATATGATGTGAAATATAATTTTTTTCTTTTTTTTTGTAAAGCGAAAAATGTTTAAAATATTCATATGAAGTGAAGTATTTTAACTGAACTAAAACTTCATTCATTTTCTTTGTAACCAAAAGATGCTTCATTTGAGTTGCAAAATTCTCACGTTTAGATAAAATTTAATTAGAAACAAACTTCTATACTCACCTCTGCTGCCATTTGTGTTATTAATTTTTGCATTCGATTTCAATTCTGTCAAACTCAACTCAATGGTATCAGCATGCGTTTGCAAATTGTTTTTGGTCTAGAATGGGAGGAAATAGAAAACATAAATCAGATTTCACAATATGTTTTTCCCCATTTTGACAAAGTGTCACAGAGAAAACTTACGGTTTCAATATCATTCATCATCGCCGTACTGACTTTAGGCATTTGTTCACTTTTGCCAATTGCATTAACAATCAATTTCAAATCGTCACGACGATCCTAAAAAGTAAGAGAAAAAACAAACAAACAAACAACGGATGAAATGTGATAACAAAGAATTT
>PYHX02000467.1:7592619-7624722 GCA_004302925.2 Cochliomyia hominivorax | reverse complement strand
AAACATAAATCAGATTTCACAATATGATTTTTCCCCATTTTGACAAAGTGTCACAGAGAAAACTTACGGTTTCAATATCATTCATCATCGCCGTACTGACTTTAGGCATTTGTTCACTTTTGCCAATTGCATTAACAATCAATTTCAAATCGTCACGACGATCCTAAAAAGTAAGAGAAAAAACAAACAAACAAACAACGGATGAAATGTGATAACAAAGAATTTAAAACAATTAGAAAAATTTAAAACAAAAATGACAAATAAAAGTTTTTGAAAATAAAAAAAAAGAAAAAAACTTGTAGCATAACTTTGAGAGGAGAATTTGCAGCAAACATTAACATACTTTTGGGATAAAAACACACAAAAAAAAACACGTTTTAAAGAGTTTTGAACTTAAATTATACACCAGAAGGAAGGAACGAAGCACAAAACTAAACAATTTATTAACAACAACAGAAAACTTTCATAAATTTTTCTTTTATCTGATATTTTGTCAACAAAAATTATTAACAGAACAATAAAAGTTATTTTTTTTAGTTATTGTTGTTGCCACAAAATAATAAAAAATCACAACTGACAGCAGCAGTTTTATCTGTTAACCAGCAAAATTGCATTGATTACAACAACAATAGAAATTTTATTTAATTGAAAAGTTTGAAAATGAAAATTATTTCTTTAGTTTTTCGTAATATTTCTAATCGATTAAACGTAAATCGTTATTATGGCGTTTATTCTTTCTTTTGCTTCATTTACCGATCGAACAACTTTTGTGACTGAAATTTTTTATATGTAAAAAATTTTGAAATTTGTCTATTTCTTTGCCATTAATTCTCTTCGATATAAATATTTCTTTTTTTTTGAGGGGGAAACAACAAAATTACTTGAATTTTCAAGAGGTTTTTCTTTTTCTTTTTTTCTCTTGATTTTTTAATTTTATTAATTTTTCATTTTCTGATTTTGAGTTAATTGTATGATCGCCGCTGTCTTGTTGTCTGGCGCTTTATTGTTTATAATTTATTTTTAGTTCCAAAAAACCAAAATACAAAAAACAAAATTGTTGTATTTTTTTTTGAATAAATAAAAAGAAAATTCAAAAAATACTAGAAACACACACACACACTTTTTTGTGAATATTTTGTGTTTATTTTTTTTCCACGTAAAAATAAAAAAACGTCAAATTTGAGATTTAGTAGAAGGGGGAGGTGAGTGGTCGTTAAGAAATCGAAAAGTGCAATTTTCACATTTTTATTTGGGATTTAAGAAAACAGTGGACGCCGAATATATAAAAATAAGAGTACAAATTTGAATTTACGGTGAACTGGAACTGAACTTGAACTCAGCAAGAACTGAACTAAAACAGAACTAGAACTGAAATAAACTAGAATTGATTTAGAATTGAACTTGAAGGCTCAAAAAGTTGCTGACAGGAACGTTGCTTAAAATTTAGAGGCCATAAAACGAGCATGGAAATTGAAGTCAAGTTTTCCAAAAAGAAAACTTGACTTCATGAATGTATGTTCTGGCAGATTCGAAACGTCCTGGTCAAAAACTTTATGTTGCTTATGTTCTTGGTGTGGAAAGCAAAATTCAATTTCGGCAACGGGATCTATAAATAGCAAAATCTTCATTAAGGAATGTGAACAAAAAAAGGATGCCTCCATTCATAAGATAATGTGTCTACTTATTTTTAAGCCTGACTTGGGATCCAATTAGAACAATTGTGTGTTATTTTTGTGACCAAGAGAGGTAAATCCTCCAAACTGACCTAAAACTAAGAACATTCTTGTTAAAAGAGAATTGAAGGACATGAAAAACGTGTCCAAAATTGGGTTAGATTTTAAACAGAGATGGGCTACCTGTTGAGTGTTTCAAAATTCATCACAAGTGATTAAAACTATAAAAATATTTTTTTTTGTTTTTGTAAATCAAAATAATAATTTTAATCAAATAAAAAAATTAAAACTAACTGGTTTTGTTTTAATTAATTTATAGATGTATGTTAAGAATTATTTGATCTTACTCCTTAGAACTAAATTAAAGGTGAATTGGAAGTGCAAAACAAATCGTTAAACAAATACTCTCAATTCCTGAACACAATTTCATCGCTCCACTGTATCAACACGTCAACAAATTTTAGGACAACATTTTTTTTTGTTGAAAATCATTAAGAAGACAAATAATTAACACAAAGATCAAAGGCAACAATGTGCACTCATTTCACAAAATAGCATTCTTTTCACTAAAATTACACTAAAACAAACTAAAAACAAATAAAACACTTAATACTCATAGAAATTTAAAAACCATTCAAAAGCTCTTAAATTATAAACGACAACAAAAATCTCTTTTAACGATTCTCACTCTCTCTCTCTCTCTCGTCAGCAACTTTTTGGATTTAAACAACTCAAGCAAAACTAAACAAAATCGAAACAAAAGAAAAGAATAAAAAAATTCGAATAAATGAAAAATTAAAGTAAAATTATAATGAAACCAATTAATGTTAATGCCTTTTATAATGGCACACGTTTGTGGCTGGGACGATGTCTGGCAAACTTAAAAATCTCATCACCCACATCTCCCTCCCAGCCAACCATCTCTTGTCATAAAATTATATCAAACAATTTTTTTTGTTTGTTATTGATTTATTTTGATTATGGACCAAAACAAAAACAACATCAATCAAATTTGATTATAAAGACGGAACAAAAAAGTGGTTCATTCGAAAATTGTAATCAAATCGATTTTGATAATCATGAAAAAATTTGGGAGGTAAATCTCCAAATATAATTGATTCACAATTTCTAAAATCTAAATAATCAAATAAAAGCAGAAGTTATTTATAAATTAATTAGATGAAATGAATACATTTTAAAATAATTTAAAATAAACACACAAGTTGAAAATCTCTTTAATTGAAATGTTATTGAATTTCGGGGGTTTATTTTAGTTGGGTGTTTGAAAAATATTGAAAATAAATTCTCATAAAATTTTCAAGTGTTTTTTTAAAACTATAAGAAATCATAAACATTTTATTTATTTAAACATTCGTATTTCAATTTTTCAATACTTTCGCCAATAACGCAGTCGGACTGACTTTGTGTTTTTGGAGAATAAAATTTATTTGTTTCTTAGATTTTCTGTTTACATTTTTAGTCATTAACACAAATATTTGTTGATTTAAACAAATGAAAATAAAATAATATTAATATTTCGATGTGGAATAAATTTACATCAAATGAGTTTATGGAATAAAACAAACAGCCCTGAAGTAGGCAATAGATTAAGGAAGTATTTTTTTCAAATTTCTCAATGAGCATAAACGAAAAACTGTCTTCAATAGACTGTTTTTTTTAGTTTATCAATTAATCTGTAGTCTAGACAAGAATCTAGTCTATAAACTAGTCTATAGTCTAGACAATAATCTAGTCTATAGTCTAGACAATAATCTAGTCTATAAACTAGTCTATAGTCTAGACAATAATCTAGTCTATAGTCTAGACAATAATCTAGTCTATAAACTAGTCTATAGTCTATAGTCTAGAAAATAATCTAGTCTATAAACTAGTCTATAGTCTAGACAATTATATAGTCTATAAACTAGTCTATAGTCTAGACAATAATCTAGACTATAAACTAGTCTATAGTCTAGAAAATAATCTAGTCTATAAACTAGTCTATAGTCTAGACAATAATCTAGTCTATAAACTAGTCTATAGTCTAGACAATAATCTAGTCTATAAACTAGTCTATAGTCTAGACAATAATCTAGTCTATAAATTAGTCTTTAGTCTAGACAATAATCTAGTCTATAAACTAGTCTATAGTCTAGACAATATTTAGTTTATGAACCAATCTATAGTCTAGATATTAGAATTTATATAAAACAACAAAATACTTACACTAATTTCCGAAAGTCTCTTTTCCAAATCTTCAACAGATTTACGATCTACAGGACGTTCAATTAAGTCTTTAATACGTTTTAACCCCTTAAATATCAACTCTTCCAAATTGATGCCCTTCATGCTGACTTTATCCAAAGAGTTATGAGAATTGCCTGCATCTCTATTATTTGGATAGACTTTAGATCTAAGAAATAGAAACCGGAATTTTAGAGTAAAGTTAACTAATCATTTTAATGAGGACTCACTTGGCCTGTTGAACTTCTCTGAATTTCTCTCTTAAAATAATTTGACTTTTCATAACCACACGCGATAGGGAACCCTGTTTGCCATGAGTCTCTAAAACCAAAGAATCGCCCTGAGAAATCAAAGTGGCAGCATCGGGTGCAATTAACATCTTCAAATCCTCTATAGCTCTATTGAAATTAAGAAAGGACGCATTTTAGATATGGAAAGCTAAAAGATTAAAATGTAACCAATTTACCTTTCTCCCTCTGTGGATTTTTCTATCTTCTCTTTAGTTTTCTCCAATTGGGCCATCATGTATTTGGCACTCTTTTCAAAATCCATAACTCTTTGCTCTAAAGAGCCCACATTAGCAAAGGGCTTAACTAAATCGGAATAGGGACTTTTAAGGGTAATATTGGAATCATCGAAAGAGGGTGATTGAGGCAAGATTTTGCTAGAAAAATTATTGGGTTTTTTGGCGGTGGGTGTTTCAATGCGACTCTGGGAAAAGGGAAATGCAAAAAGAAAATATTATTGAAATTTCAAATAAATTGAAAATTTTGTTTCAGAAACTTAAATTCATACGCGAAAATATTGATTGATTTAAGAAATGAATTAATTATTATTGCCTACCGTATCACTATCCGAATCTAAAGGTTGAGTCATTTCCATAGAAAATCTGGGTATATCTTCATCATCGGAGAATACCAAAGGTTCCACTTCAAAACTTAAATCTTTATCGGGATTATAGAAACTATCACGAGCCTCACGTTCAGCCATGCTATTATCCAACTCTTCCATGGCCATTTGTAGTTGACGCCAACGTTTGGCTTTAGGCTGTTTAAATATGCCAGAAGTTTGGGCCTCCCCTTCTTCCTCAGAATCCCTGAGTATATCACGCTCTTTTTCCACACGTTTACGTTTCTCGTCAAAAGAAATTCGTTGTTTTTCAACTCTCAATATTGGTGTACTAGTTTGTGCCAATGTGGGCCTTAACTCCACCTCCAAATCTTTGTCCAAATCATTTTCTTCTTTAACAGTTTTGGGCGATTCACATAATGAGCGCTTACTTTTACTTCTCTTAACCTCTTTGCCCGTTTCCTTATCCAAGCGCATGGATGAATCGGAATCTTCGGATAAATCAACAATTTGTACAGTTTCCACATATTCGGGAACAAAAGGCTCTACCGACTCTAATATATTGACAGTGTCCACAATTTCACCTTGTTGCGGTTCCAAGTTACCAGACATATGTACTGACATTTTATCACTGTTGATATTTTTCACTTTGATTTCCACCATTTGGGCGGATGTTTCAGCACTTTTACGTTTGCTTGGCTTGGGCGGTGGTACATCTGATTCCATTTCCATTTTTTGGGGATTCTTAGAAATCTGTGAGAAGAGAGCACTGGTTTCAGCTAAACGGAAGGTTTGTGGTGGTAATAAATCTGGCAACACTTGCTGAGATGATTGACCAGCCACAAAATCTTCTTCTGAACCCACCTGAGGTTTTATTGCATTCGCTGGCGCCGAATTTGAATTATTCACCACCTCCTTAGTGGGTGAATTGGAATTTGAAGAGGGTGTGCGTGCACGTCTCTGTCTTACCGTATCACTTACTACCACAATTTCAGTATCATCCAATTCTTCCGATTTCAAATTGGTGTCCTTCAATAAATTCTCCAAACTGGTTTTGGTATTAAAGCGCATTTTCATACAATCCTAACAAAATTTTGAATTTATTGTTTTTTTGTTTTTTTTTTTTTCCAAACGAAAAAGTGAAAATGAAATAAAAATAACAATTTTGGTTTTTGTAGCCATTTTGTTTTTTTGTTTTTTCTTTAAAGAAAATTCTCTACAAATATAAATCTCCAGAGAGAGAGAGAAAAAAAAATAGTAAATACGAAAAAGCAGCAGAGGATTTAGTAAAGCCCAATTATTATTATGAGAAGAGAGAGAAAAAATTTACAAAACTAATTTTGAAAAAATCTCAAAAAGAAAAAAAAGATAAATAAATAAATATTAACTACAAAATTTAAAAATTAAAAAAAATATTTATATATTTTAAATTTAATAATTAAATTCCCATAAGCAATTGTGATATAAATTTTAGAAAAATTATTAAAAATATGTGGTGAGTTAGAATGATATAACAAAAAGTGGTGAAATTTGTTTTTTTTCTTTTTGGTACTTTTGAGGGGGACAAAATAACAAATGTTTTCAACTCTTTTTTTTTTAATTTTAATTTGATGCCTTTTACCATTCTACTTTATAGTTTTGAGTTCCATATTATGATTTTGATACGGTACAGATTTTATATGGATAATGACTGCAACCTTTATTTGATTTGTTGGTTGGTGGTGGTGGTGATTGGTTGGTTGGTTGGTTGATTTGGTTGGTGGTGATGTTATTATGGATATGGATGGTGAATACGGTGAATTTAAATTATTAATATTTTATAGGTTAGAAAATGATTTCGTTAAAAAAAAATTATTTAATGATAAATTAAATGAGGTGAATATTATTTTAAAAATGTTAGAATACAAAAACTAATAATTAGAATACTTTTAAATTAGATTTAAAGAATTTTATATATTTAAGAGATGAAATACTAAGAATTTTTCAAAATTAGTACAGCATGGTATTGACTACAATCTTGTTTGTAACTACCCTAATCGTTTTTAACCAGTCTATTGTCTAGACATTAATCTAGTCTATAAACTAGTCTAAAGTCTAGACAACAATCTTTTTTAAAAACTAGTCGAAATTCTAAGCAAAAATCTAGTTTATAAATATTATTTAGCCTAAACAATAATCTTGTTTGTAAACAAGACAATGTCTAGACAGTGATCTAGTTATTAAACTAATCTAAACTCTCGACTAGAATCTATTTGAAAAACTAGTCTATAGTCTAGTTGTTAAACTGGTCTTTAGTCTAGACAATATTCAAGTTTATTAACTAATCAATTCCGTAATCTTGTTTATAAACGAGTCATAAATATAGCTAATAATCTAATCTATAAACTACTGAATTAAGGAGTGAGATTGAACAATTCTTAACACACGTTTTTCATGTAAACTTTTAACCCAACTATTATTTGGAAGCTCATTTTCAAAAGAGCTTCCAACACATCCAGCAGCAAAAGCAGCCCGATTAGCACAATGCTCCGGCAGTTTGGTACGAAAAGTAAAATCTAATCCAGGTTTTATTGTACCCAACAGGAATGCTGCTAAAAATTTAGAGGTCAAAAATTTAAGTCAAGTTTTCTAAAGAAATATTCTTGCTGCATAATAGATAACGAAACGTATGTTCTGGCAGACTTTTCGCAACTTCTTGGTAAAAAAAATTGTATGTTGCTGATGTTCGAGGAAATGCTCAGACCCAAAAGCAATAAAAAATTCCCAATTTGCAATTGTCACAAAAGAAGCCAATTAATTTGCTTTAAATACCGAAATTTATAACAAGGAATATTTACAAATTAGGAGGCTTTCATAACATAATATGACCACATATTTTCGGCTTGACTTGACATCCTGTTACTATGGTACAAGGGCTTGCAACAGAAGGAACAAATCCTTTAAACTGTCCGGAGCTAAGGCCAGATATTGGACTCTTGTTAAAAGGAAATTGAAGAGTACAAAAATACGTGTCCAATATGTGATAGAATTTAAATGAAAATATCTCTTTAGTCTAGACAATAATCTGGTTTATAAAGTCATGTATAGTCTATAGTCTAGATAATAATATAGTTTATAAACTACTCTATAGTCTAGAAGACAATAATCCTACTCAAGTCTATAATATAGACAAAAATTTAGCTTATAAACTTGTCTATAGTCTGGACTATAATCTAGTCTAGTGCATGTACTAGTTTCCACAGTGAATGATTATCTAGTTCCTAAACCAGTCTTAACTATAGACTACAAAATATTTCATAAACTTGTCTTTAATGTGGACTGTGATCTAGTCTATAAACTAGTCTAAAATATGAACTATAATCTAATTTATAAACTAGTCTATTGTCTAAACAATAATCTAGTCCATACACAAGTTTCCACCGTGAATGATTATCTAGTTCCTAAACAAGACTATAGACTACAAAATACTTCATAAACTTGTCTATAATGAGGACTACAATCTAGTCTATAAACTAGTCTAAAATATGGACTATAATCTAGTCTATAGACTTCTAAATTATCCAATCAATACTCAAGTCTTTCAGACAATTTGTTTTTTTAATCTTTAAAATTTCTTACTTTTTATAAAAATACAAAAAGTGTTGGAGCGTAATTAAAACGTTTAGTGTTACCAACTCCCTTGAAAATATTTTTTTTACAAAATTTAATTTAATAAAACAAAAATAACAACAAATTTTAAAAAGTTAGTAAATTTCAAAATATAAGAAAAAATTATTCAAGTGAATTGAAAATAAAAAAAACATTTAAAAACAACCACATACATACATACATACATACATACATACATACATACATACATACATACATACATACATACATACAAGATAAATAGATCAATTTAGAAAAATAACAGTAAATAAATATTCAAGGTTTATAAAACACAAACAAACAAAAAAGAAACTAATGAAATGAAAGAAACAATTACAAGACAGACAGACATACAAATAAAAAATAATAAATAAATAAGTAAGTTAATGTAACATAAAACTATTTATACTTTCATTACAACTTAAACAAACACACACACACATACATACTTACACATACAGAATAAAATAGAAGAGAAGAAATATTGAAATAAAAAAATATCTATAAATTTAAACTCACCACTACAATGGCTATAACTTGTTGTTGTAATTTCTCAATTTCCGGATTTGAGGGTACATTTATTTGTTTCAAATCATGTTCCATGGCTCTGTAAGAGAAATAATAATTTATAAATCAGTTGTAACAAATAACCAGTTTTAAACTTAAACACCTGATTTGGTGTAATCAAATTAATGTTTGATTTGAAAATTATTAGACTGTTAAGGAATTTAATACTTGTACTCACCTTAAGGTGTCCAATGATATGTTGTCTAGATTTTGTAATGTGGTTTTCATTTCCGTTAAACGTTTAATCACATCAGCACTAGTCAATTTCAAATAAGTCACCTTGAGATCATCGATCTTTTGTCGTGTATCTTCCATGCATACCTGATCACATGACTTGGCATATTCTTCATAGATATCTTCACACTTCTGCAGGATACTTTCAAATTCTAAAAATATAGAATTTCTATTGTGTACCACTTGCGGTGTCTCAAATTTACGCGTTAATTCTTCGGCCACTTCAAAACATTCCTCCAACTGTTGGGCAAGTTTGATAAGACCTTCTAGGAAGATTTTCGATTGTGTAACATTCTCTCCCAGGGCATTATAGAGATGTTTCAAAGCATCAATACGTTGACTTAATTGTTTTGGAGATTTGGTGAATTTATCCTCACAAACTTTACGTCCGGTCTTAATTGTACTCTCTATTTCCGGTTTAATTTCCGATAAAGTTCTATAGATTTGTAAACATTTTTGATATTGCACTTGCACGGTGGAGGGACCAGCAGTGGCTACATCTAAAACTAATGTGGAACGTTCTACATTCCTTAGTTCAGCCACCGCTCTATTCAAACGTGACTCGTAGGCCGGTTGGGGTGCAGTACATTTATTTAGTTTCAATTGGCAAGATTTATAACGCATTTCCAATAAGTTTAGCTGGTCCTGCAAACGATTTGCTGCCTCCACTTTACCATTACGTTGATGTTCGGCTATAAGATCATCGATTTCTTGGAAACATTTTTCGTTCTCTTTGAATTCCATGGCCAATTGTTGAAAGTCATCGGGTAGATCTTCTATGGTTACATCGTTTTCCAAATGTTCACTTAGAATTTCATCGACTCTCGTTAGCCATGATTCAAATTGTTCGACACATTTTTCAGATTGTTTTGCTTCGTTCACTTCACGTTCGAGTACTTCGGCTCGCTGTTTGGCTTTCTGTTGTAGTTGGGTCCATCGTTCGACAATGGTGTCGATTTCTTGACGTATAGAGTCGGCCATAAATTCATGGTTAATTAGTTCGTGACCAATTTCTTGAATTTTTTCCAACCAATCGTCCGAATGACCACGAAGGACATTCTCTAAATCCTAGAATTTTGAATGGGAAAACAAATGTTATATTATCAGAGTTTTTTTTCTATTTTTTATAAAATTGTCGATATACTCACGTCTAATTCCTCAATAATTTCCTCTGCATCGGCATTCTCTGGTGTTGAACGCATTTTATTCTCCAAACGATCCAAATAGCCCGATTCGGAAACCATGAATTTCTTAAATTCGCCAAGTTGTGTTGAAATATGCTCGAGTAGAGCGCATTTCTTATACACCAAAGTGGTGACCTCCGTCCAGCGGGCATTTAAACGTGTAAACTTTTTCGCCAACATATTATATTTATCATCCACATTTTCCACTCCTCTCGATTTCAATTCATCAATTTGTAACAAACATTCACCTCCCAATTCGTTAAGCTCTCTGAAATTAACGGATTCCTTTTCGCACGTTTCTTTCAAAGCTTGGAATTTCGATTTGATATGGAAAAGTTCATTGGAATTTTGTATTTGTCCTATGGAAGTTTTGGGAGTGTTGGTGTGTAGATTATCTAACCATTTTTCGGTTTGTGAAAGCCTCTCAAAGATTTCCTCAGTTTGGGCTTGTACTTGTACCTTCTTTTGTAGATTCTCTTTGTAAAGGGTTTGAATTTGTGTAAAGAAATCATTGAGCTCCCTGATTTGGAACATCAAATGTTCTCGATGCTGGGGTTGGGCATCTTTAATTATAATTTCACTAAAATTACGGGCACTAATAACATCAATTTCTACTTTCCTTAATTCCATGGAATTTTGTGCTTCTGTGGTCGACGGCCTCATTTTCTCCTCATTGAAATTCTCGTCATCTTTGAGGTGGGATTCCAATTTTCTTAACACTGCCATGATGGCATTGTATTCCGCCGTAAAATGATTTAAATTCTCTATGGCGGTGTTTTGTTTAATGATTCTCTCATTGATTTGTTCTTGAGCTTTAAGCCATTTCTCTTGGAATTCGGAACTCAAACAATCAGGTCTTCTCTGCTTGATGAAATCATAGTCCTCTTTGAGAGATTCCAAATCATCATTAATTTTATTAAGCTGTTTCAAACGTCTTTCCATGGGTTCCAAAGAATCCACGATCATTTGGGTTTCCTGTACTTTACTGACAAACTCCTGGAGATTTTGCAATTTTTCCTGGACCTCATCCAAACCTCCTTTATCTTGTATTAGTGTAATAATAGCTTTTTCATATCATTCCAGGATTCATAGAAAATATTGAAATCCTGTTTCCATTCCAATAAATCTTCGCTCAATGTAGAGGTTTTCTCTTTGGCCTGTTGGATTTCCATTGTTAGCGATTCCATGTGACTGAGTCTTTGTTCGAGATCAGCTTTAGAAGCCGTATGGGAATGTTGTTGATACCAATCACGTGAATCGGCCAATACCAATTTGAAACCCGTCAAACTGTTATAGAATTTCTCTTTCTCCAGCAGCTGTAAACAATCTCTGCTACGATTCTCGAGTGTTTGTCTTAGTTGGTGGTAACGCTGTTCTATGTTTTTAATTTGCGAAGCTTCCATAATAAGATTACGGCTTACGTCCTCCTTTTCGCAAATTTCATAAAGTTCTTTTAACTCTCGAGTGTTATCCAGTCTGGAATTAACTTCTTTTTCTAATTTATTAAGGAAATCCGATTGGTTGCGCAAACTTTGTCTTTGTATTTGATTTAGACGATCTTCACAGTCGTCTATGAAACCAAAAGCCTCTAAGATCTTTCCCTCGAGGAGATAGAAATTATCTGAGTTTCTAATCTTGCGTTTTTTGCAGGCCAAAGGCGAAACTTCTTTTATATGATTTAATTCTCCTGGCTCTTCATCATCGCCTTCCTCTTCTTCCTCCTCGCCAAATTTAATGATCATTTGGAAGTCTATCCAATTATCGGGTTTCACCACTCGCGAATCATCATATGAGGCTCGATCTCTGCCAAATTTAAAACCTTTTTGCTCTATTCTTTCCGTTTGCACTTCCACAATTTGTTTGAGAGCATCTAAACGATCTTCAAAGTTTTCCAATTGCATTAAAACTTGCTCTCCCTTGACATCTCCCTCCTGCAGAGTGGCAGCTACCATTTGCCTTAAATCTATTAGATATCTTTCCAATTCCAATAGATCTTTGGCACAATAATTCAAATCATTCATACGTTTCGTTATGCTACCCAAATCGGTAACATCTTTTGTTTCCATATGCTTAAGGTCTTGTTCTCTGGTATCCAGCCATCTGGTGAGACATTTATATTGTTGCAATTTCTCCTGCCTCAAATCACACCATTTTACCACATGCGACCACCTTTCACCTAAAGCGGAAAGTTTATCCTCCAAATCATTGAAATTCCCAGATTCATCATTCACGATCACCACCATATTACTTAAACTGTCCACCAATTCCTGTTGATGTTTAAGGTCCTCCTTGAGCAAATGGGCCTCTTGAATTTGGTATTCCACTTCTTTGAGAGAGGGTCCCAAAGCAGACATTAGGGATATGCGATCCTCTATGTTCGTAAGGAAATTCTTGAGCTTTTCTATTTGTTGGGTTTGAAACTCTGCCAAACGCATTAAAATTTTGGATTGAACATCCAAAGCTCTCAGACGCAAAGTCTCCCATCTTTCGTTTAACAAAACCATTTGCTGTCTGATCTCATTTTGATCTTCGGTGGTTAGACCGGCTGACTTTTGAGATTCATTTATCAAATTTGAGCCCTCTTCCAAAGCTTCGCCCACATACTGCTGATGTTCGGTTAGTTTTAACATGAATTGTTCATTGTCGTGGAACTGGGCTTTGGCTGCCAAGAAATCGTTGGGTTCCGGTAATTCTTCTGATAGGATTTGTTCATCTTCTAGCAGTAAAGTTAACACAGCCTCTAAGGCCGCTTGATAGGTGGTTATTTCTATGGAAACATTGGTGGCTAAACTGTGAGGTCTAGACTTGTCATCTTTCATTAGAAAGGAAGCCAAGGTCTTGGGTTGATCCATCTCCATATCCATAATACTTTTAATGGTATCACTATGATATTTGGTCTTAATACCCGAATCGGTATTACTATTGGCCGTGGAACTAATATCGGAATGTTGTTCTTCATTGCTATCCAAAGGTATCTCATCTAAATCGGTTATATTCACATTATCCCTATAAGCTTCCTGAGCTTTTTCATTGTACAACAAAACCTCCTGCATATCATCTTCTTCATGTCCCTCACCCTCATCCTCTTGATCCTCTAAAGATTTTCTCGTCTCCATGGCATGATATAAACACATGACATACATTTGTATAGATTTATTATCCGGCTTAACAGTATGAACATCTTCCGGATCCAATAGCTTTTCAATTTTAAAATAACTATATGCCAAATCAAAGGCAGTTCTTAATCGCGCCAAAGGATGTTTGGTTAAGGCAGCAGACAAATCTACATCCTGTAAATGGGCATCCAAAATCATAAGGAAAGCACGACCATCTGACCAACTGGAGGAGAAATCATTTAATTTTAAGCCTCTCGGTTCACAGAATTGTCTAGCCCAATTAAGCAAAGACTTCTCAACGCCATTGCTAGAATGTGATTTGACTAGATTTTGCCCATTGAACTCCAAGGCGATAAGCCAAATTAAACCCAATATTAATTTGGGATTTCCCTCCACAATATCATCACTGGATATATTCACAAGTTTAACACCATGTTCTTGTATCACTTGTAGGACTTTATTTAAATTATTAATATGATGGACGCGCATGCGACCTTTTTCAGGTTTCTGAAATGAGAGAGAAAGAGAGAGAGAGGGCGAAAAAAAGAAAATTTAATTTGGTGAATACAATTTAAGTTTATATTTCTTTGTCACACTAAAAACTGCTGTAAATTGCATAAAAAGGTCATAATCATAAATAGCAAAAAAAATTAACTATTTTTCTTTTCATTTGGCTTTATTTCTAGTTGTAGTTTAAAGACTGTAAAGAATATTAACATGTCCAGTCTCTAAAACAAGGAAAATTTGTTTTGCATTTTACACCATTTAAGGAGAAAATAAGAGAATTTAGATATTTTAAAGACATTTTTTTATTTAAAAAGCTATTTTTTTGTTAATTCTAGTAAAGAAAACTATTTTTAGTATTTTTAATAAAATAAACTATTTAAATAATTAAATATAGTATTTTATAAAAATTTTTAGTCAAATTAGATATTTTCAGGAAATATTTATAAACTTAACTATTTTTAGATTTTTTATTTAAATTAAACTATTTTTATGAAATCTTTATTAAAAAGCTATTTTTAGGAAATTTATTAAAAAATGCTATTTTAAGGAAGTTTTCATTAAATAAACTACCTTTAGAAAGTTTTAATTTTATAAAGCTATTTTTAAGGACAATTAAAAAGACCAATTTTAGGAAATTTTATTAAAACGCTATTTTAAGGAAATTTTTATAAAAAAACTATTTTAATAAAATTTTTACAAAAAAAGTTATTTTTAGGAAATTTTTATTAAAAAAAACTATTTTTTGGAAATTTTATTAAGAAGAAAACTATTTTTAGGAAATTTTATTAAAACAGCTATTTTAAGGAAATTTTTATAAAAAAGCTATTTTTATAAAATGTTTACAAAAAAGTTACTTTTAGGAAAATTTTATTTAAAAATAACTATTTTTCGGAAATTTTATTAAGAAGACTATTTTTAGGAAATTTTATTAAAACGCTATTTAAAGGAAATTTTTATAAAAGAGCTATTTTTATAAAATTTTTACAAAAAAGTTATTTCTTGGAAATTTTATTAAATAAAATATTTTCCTGAAACTATTTTTAGGAAATTTATTTAAGAAAACTATTTGTAGAAAATTTTATTAAAACAGCTATTTTAAGGAAATTTTTATAAAAAAACTATTTTAATAAAATTTTTACAAAAAAAGTTATTTTTAGGAAATTTTTATTAAAAAAAAAACTATTTTTTGGAAATTTTATTAAGAAGAAAACTATTTTTAGGAAATTTTATTAAAACAGCTTTTTTAAGGAAATTTTTATAAAAAAGCTATTTTTATAAAATGTTTACAAAAAAGTTACTTTTAGGAAATTTTTATTAAAAAAACTATCTTTTTTAAATTTTATTAACAAGAAAACTATTTTTAGGAAATTTTATTAAAACAGCTATATTAAGGAAATTTTTATAAAAAAGCTATTTTTATAAAATGTTTACAAAAAAGTTACTTTTAGGAAATTTTTAATAAAAAAAAACTATCTTTTTTAAATTTTATTAACAAGAAAACTATTTTTAGGAAATTTTATTAAAACAGCTATATTAAGGAAATTTTTATAAAAAAAGCTATTTTTATAAAATTTTTACAAAAAAAGTTATTTTTAGGAAATTTTTATTAAAAAAACTATTTTTTGGAAATTTTATTAAAAAGAAACTATTTATAGAAAATTTTATTAAAAAAGCTATTTTAAGGAAATTTTTATAAAAAAAACTATTTTTATAAAATGTTTACAAAAAAGTTATTTTTAGGAAATCTTTATTTAAAAAAAAAAAAACTATTTTTTTTTAAATTTTATTAAAAAGAAAACTATTTTTAGGAAATTTTATTAAAACAGCTATTTTAAGGAAATTTTTATAAAAAAGCTATTTTTATAAAATATTTACAAAAAAGTTATTTTTAGGAAATTTTATTAAATAAACTATTTTCCTGAAACTATTTTTAGGAAATTTATTTAAGAAAACTATTTGTAGAAAATTTTATTAAAATAGCTATTTTAAGGAAATTTTTATAAAAAAGCTTTTTTTATAAAATTTTTACAAAAAAGTTATTTTTAGGAAATTTTTATTAAAAAAAAACATTTTGGAAATTTTATTAAAAAGACTATTTTTAGGAAATTTTATTAAAAAACTATTAGAAGGAAATTTTTATAAAAAAATCAATTTTTATAAATTTTTAGAAAAAAGTTATTTTTATGAAATTTTTATTTAAAAAGAAAACTATTTTTAGGAAATTTTATTAAAAAAACTATTTTTAGGAAATTTTTATAAAAAAAAAATAGGAAATTTTATACAAAAAGCTATTTTAAAGAAATTTTTATTAAATCTTTCACTTTCGGGACATTTTTATAGAAAAGCAATTTTTAGAAAATTTTTATTAAAAAATTATTTTTAGGAAGTTTTATTAAAAAAGCTATTTTTTAAAATATTATTAAAAAAGGCTATTTTTATTAAATAAACTGCTTTTATGGATTTTTAATTAAAGAAGCTATTTTTAGGAAGTAATTTTAATTAAAATAGTCTTTATTCATAAAATTAACTATTTTTAGATAATGTTTATTAAATAAGATATTTTTAGAAATTTTTTAATTAATAAAGCTATTTTTACAAAACTTTTATTGAAAAGGCTGCTTTTAAAAAAGGTTTATGAAATAAAAATTTTTTAGGAAATTATGTAAAATTATATAAATGAACTATTTTACAAAAATTTTTTGTTATATGAGCTATTTTTTAATTTTTTTTTATTAAATAAACTATTTTAAGCAAATTTTCATTAAAAAAGCTATTTTTTAGAAATTTTGTAAAATAAGCTGTTTTTAGGAAATTTTCATTAAAAAAGCTATTTAAAAGAAATTTTATTAAATAAACTATTTGAAGGACATTTTTATTATGTAAGATATTTTTTAGAAAATTTTTAAAAAGTTAACTATTTTGGAAAAAATTTTATTAAAAAAAAAAACTATTTTAAGAATTTTTATTTAAAAACTATTTTTAGGAGTTTTTTGAAATGAACTATTTTAAGAAATTTTTTTAAAGCTATTTCTAGCAAATATTTAAAAATATTTAAAAAAAGCTATTTTAAGTAAATTTATATTAAATGAGCTAATTTAAGTGAATTTTTTCTTATATAAACAATTTTTAGTTTATTTTCAAATTTTAAGTAAACTTTTTCTTGGAAATAGTGTGAAATATTTTTACATTCTTTTAACTATTTTTAACTACAAATTTAGTTATAAAACAAAGTCAAGGTCTCTATTGAAAAAATTAGTTATACTTTTGCATTTAAGTCATATAAAAAAATCTCTGCAAATATGAGTGAAAATTAAGCTGAAACCAAATCTTCTGCTAAAACATTTAAATTAATATTTTTTTTTTTTAAACTCTGTCATCTTCAAATAAATCTGTACCTCCCTAATTTTCATATGTAAGAAATTCGTGTTCATGTGTGAGTTGTTTGTGTCATTTTATTTATGGACTTAATGTTTATTTTATCCAAAACCAACACAATTTCATTTTCAAGGTCATACTCATATGAATGCAAACTATGAAATGAAAGAGAAGAAGCCAAGAGAAAGAGAAGAGAAAATAGTTACATTCTGCGAACTTTTTCAGTAGCTGTAGCTGATATGTTTTTGCTATTTTTGTATTTTTTTTTCAACTGAAAATGTTTATGTCGTGTTTTTTTATGAATGAACATTTTAACGTCATGTTTGTTGGATGAAAATGAAAGAAAAACAAAAAAGGAAAAAAAAAAGTGAAAAAAAGATTTTGCAAGATAAAAGTTTGATTTGTAGTAAGAGATACAGAGAGAAACGCAATAAAACAAAACATAAAGATTAAATAGCCAAAGGATATAAAGGATAAATAAATGTTGTTGTATTCAAAGAAACACAACAACAACAAAGCATCCATGATTTTCATCAGAAAATGAGAAGGAATTATAAACCAAAAACAAAATTTTTTTTAAGATTTAAAAATTTTTAGAAAAAATTTTAATTTTTAAAAAATTTAATTAAAAAAATCTTTTTACATTAAAAATTTATTGATTTTTGGCATTAAAACTTTTTCAATTTATCAAGAGTTTCATTTATTCATTTATTTATGTCCATTTCTTCTTGCATAAATTTTATTAAGGTCATCCTGGCGTATGAGTTATATTGAAATTGTATTCAAATATCACTCATACGCTCTAATGAACTTGTTATGTGATTTTCTTTATGAATTTGTTATTTTTATACTCTACACCAACGTGAGTGGTTGTGGTGTATGTTACACTCACCTTTAAGTACACCATTCGACTCAGAATCAACTTCTGAGTTGATCTAACGATTTCCGTCTGTCTGTCTTACTGAATGTCTATGTAAACGTTGTGAGATACCTCGATAAGATTTAGTACATATTATTATTATTTGGCCTAAGGTCGAAGCATATTGAAATTGGAAAAGTTCGATTCAATATTTCAGGTACCTCCCATTTAAATGATCCTCAAGGAATGGTGTTTTAAGATCCTGAATAGAAAGCGTTTTAAAGGAAATTTGGCACAAGTAAATCTTTTCATATTCTTAAACGATGTGCCAAATTATGCGAGAGCCGATTCATTAGTTCTCATAGGTCCCATACGAACCCCCTTTCAAATGTCACTATTAAAGACATTAAGACAATATCAATGCATATGTGAGATATACGTTGATATTGTGATAATAACTGGTCAAATTAAGATTAAAAAAAATTATACGAGGGTCGGTTCGTAATTACTTGTAGTGTCATATTTTTACTTAAATGTTATTTTCATAATTATAAACTGTACACTTAAGAGACAAATCAGAAAATTTAATTATACGAGGGTCGTTCATCAATGTGGTGTAGGGTATTACATTGTCGTCCTTGACCGACTTTACAATCTTACTCGTTTGTTAGTTTTTTTTATTAAAAATAAACAACAAACAAAGATATAATAAAAACAAGTGAAAATTTTAAATTCGGTTACAACGAATCTTCAATACCCTCCACCACAAATGCACAGATAAGTTTTTTTTTAAATACAACACGACTCAATGAGTCATAAAATTAGTTATATTTTTGGCTGTAACATCGATCATATTTGGAATGGTAATGAAGCATATATAAGTTGATCTTTTTTGTCAAAATGTTATTCTAATTTAGGCGCTGCTTCAGATATCGACCTACATCTTTTAGTATACTGAACCGATTTTGCTGGTATTAAATAGGAATTTTCTCAGCACCATAACAAATACTCAGGACAAATTTCATTAAGCTCTGTCAATAATTGTGGATGTGTGTGTGACAGTCAGACAGACAGACAGACAGACAGACAGACAGACTGACATAGCTAAATCGACTCAAATTTTGATTTAATGCAGTTTTGGGGTCTGAGATAATTCCTTCTTAGCGTTACACTACTTGTTGAAAGAACGCTCAGGATGGTCAAGCCCGACTATCTAATAACCTACAAAAACTAGGCGAAAAACTATTGAACGACCCTCGTATAATTCACTGATTTATTCTTAAGTGTGCACTACATTATTGTGAAACTAAAATTTATGTGAAATTTATGCGTTTGAAAATGAATTTTTTGGAAGCTACAAGAAATAATAAATCGACCCTCGTATAATATTGAGCATAGATTTGCTTACATTTATCTTAATTTTACCAATTATTATTACAATATCAAACTATATGTGATATATTTGAAGGGATCTTGTGTGAGAAGCAACAGACCGACCCTCGCAAAATTTCAAAATATCATAAGTTTTATTTTTGCCGAATGTTTTAAAAATCGCTTTACATTTAGGTACCTAAGTTATTAGACCAAACATGGTCAATTTCAATAAGCTTTGTCCTCGGGCCAAATTAATATTCACCAAATTTCATCAAGATATATGAAAAATTGAGAACTGTAGAGTGTTCACAACAATTTCATAGACAGCAGCCGGACATGTAGATAAACGGATGGACAGACATCGTAAAGACGACTTAGAAAGTGATTTTGAGTCGAACGATATACTTAAAAGTGGTTGTAATACCATTTTTTCTACATGTTACAAACATCAGCACAAACACATAATACTACAATGGTGTAGGGTATTAAAATATGTTAGACTAAAAAAAATAGCAGCCATAAAATGTTTCCTAACTTTTTGCAACAAAATGTCAACTATAAAATTAAGTTTAAAATTTTATGAAAAAGAAAAATTCCGAGAAGTTAATAAACTCACAAAAAGTCTTAGAAAGAAATGTGAAAGAGACAAAAAAGGAAGAAAAACATATTTTCCCATATTTTTATAACGAAATTATTCTGAATCAACTGTTGATGACATATCGATGATTGACACTCTTTGATATTTCATAACGTAAACAGAAAAAAAAACTACAACAATTATTCTTGACAACAGTTTTTCACTAAGGAGTGCGATCGAAAAATTCTTAACAAAAAAATTCCTACAAAAAGTTGGCCAAAGGTCTGCCATCACACTGTCTTCAATATTATTAAACAGTAATAAGAGAACTTGTCCATTCATTAAAAAGATCTAAAGCCAAAAGTGCTCCCTAAACATCTGAAAGGAAGGCAGTCCGTTTAGCTGAGTACTCGGACTATTTGGTACGAAAAGTTTAAGCTTTTGCAAGTTCAAAAACATACAAGGATTAAAAAGGTCCTGACAGAAATTGTGCTAAAAATTTTTGGAGGCCAAAAAGCGAGTTTTGACTGCTACAGGAACAATAATGTAGTATTTGTAGTTTGGAGCCGAGGCCTAAGAGACTTAAAGTTCACAAATAAAGTGTCCAAAAGTGTGGTAGATTTTTAACGGAGATGGACTCCTTGATCGAACAAAGTGACAGAAAGCTTTATAAACACTTTAATAGAAGAAGTGTTTCCTAAAAAGATCCAAAAACTGTAAGTTAAGTGGTTTCGTTTTTATTAACATAAATGTATGTTTAGATTTTTTCGATCTCACTCCTTATCTAACTGGAAAGCTAGATTAAAAAAATTGAAACTAACAAACAATACCAAAAATAGCTTATTTTATAAAAAAAAAAAACTAAAAATAGCTTTTTACATAAAAATAGTTTATTTCAACATAAAAATCCCACAAAAAATAGCTGATTTAATAAAAATTTTCCAAAAATAGTTAATTTAACAAAAGTTTACTAAAAATAGTTTATTTAATAAAAATATCCTAAAAATAGTCTATTAAATAGTTTTTTTTTAAGAAATTTGCTAAAAATAGTAAATTTAATAAAAAAAATATTAAAAATAGTTTATTTAGCAAAAATTCTCTAGAAATAATTAAAGTAAAAAAATTGACTTAAAAAATTTTTCATAAAAATTTTCGAAAAAAATGGTCTATTTAATGAGAATTTTTCAGAAATAGTTTCTTTGATAAAATTAAAAAAATGTTTAATAAAATTTTCTTAAAATAGCTTATTTTATAAAAATTCCATAAAAAGACTAAATCATAGGAAGATCCCAAAAAATAGTCTTTTAATAGAAATTCCCTAAATATAGCATTTTTAATTAAAAATTAACTAAAAATAGTTTATTTAAAGGAATTCCTAAAAATAGCATTAAAAATAGTCCTAAACTTATTTTATTAAAAAATACTTAAAAATAGTTTATTTAATGAAAATTCCTTCAAAATAGTCTTTCAACAAAAAATCCTAAAGCTTTTTAATAGAAATTATTCTAAAGAAAAAGGTTTCTAAAATAAAAATGTTCAAAAATATTAGTTAATTTTATTAAAAGATCCCAAAAACTGTTTGTGATATGGAAATTTTTCAAAAATAGTTTATTAAAAAAAATCAAAAAAGTTTATTAAAAGAAAAATTCTTAAAAATACTTTATTTAACATAAATTGTCTGAAATTAGCTATTTTAATTAAAGTTTCCCAAAAATAGCTTAGTTTTTAAAAATTTTTAAAAAATAGCCAATTTTAGAAAATATATTGAAAATAACTTTTTTAATAAAAAGTAGCTGATTTGATGAAAAATTTCGAAAAATTGTTTATTAAATAAAAATTCTTTAAAATTAGCTAATTTAACAAAAATTCTCTAGAAATAGTTTAAGTAATAAAAATTGACTTAAAAAAATTTAAAAAAAATTTTTCGAAAAAATAGTTCATTTAATGAAAATTTTCCAAAAATAGTTACTTTGATAAAATTAAAAAAAATCTTAGAATAACTTATTTTATAAAAATTCCGTAAAAAGGCTAAATTATAGGTAGATCCCAAAAAATAGTCTTTTAAAAGAAATTCCCTAAATATAGCAATTTTAAATAAAAACTAACTAAAAATAATTTATTTATTAAAAATTCCTTAAAAATAGTCTTTTAATGAACAATTCCAATAGCTTATTTAACAGAAATTTTCCAAAAATAGCTTTCTTAAGGAAAATTTCAAAAAATAGATTTTATTAACAGAAATTTCCTGAAAATAGTTTCTAAAATAAAAATATTCAAAAATATTAGTTAATTTAATTAAAATATTCCAAAAACTGTTTATTATATGAAAATTTTTCAAAAATAGTTTATTGAATAAAAAATTTATAAAAAGTAGTTTAATTAAAGAAAGTTTTAGTTTCCCAAAATAGTTTAGTTATTAAAAATATTCCAAAAATAGCCAATTTAAGGAAAATATGTTGAAAATAGCTTTTTTAATAAAAAAAATATTCAAAAATAGTTTATTTAAAGAAAAATTACGGAAAATAGTTTATATTATAAAAATTCTTTAAAAATAGCTTATTTAACAAAAATTTAAAACTATTTCATTTAACTATTTTTGTTACCTTGTGTTTGTTTTTGTTTGTTAGTAAAAAAAATCTTGTTTACATTTAAATATTCTTCATGTTTCCTGCATATCTGCCATTTTAGTTATGTTATTTTATTATTGACTAAAATTCATGCATAAGTTATGTCCTGTAAATTAAGGTCTTGTATGTAAATTAAGGTTATTTTATGGAAAAAAACCACAAATGTCAAAAGTTGAACCACAAAAGAGCAACAATAATATTTTGCTTTCATTTTTTTTCTTTTGGGAGGGAAAACTTTTGATTGGATAAATTTATTAGGAGTTTGTGGTTTATCATCATCACATATTCTATGCCAGTTTTGAAGGGAGATGATGTTTATTTGAGAGAGATTTTTGTCTTTATTCAAAAATATTTAAATAGAGAAAATTTTAAGACAAATTAAAGTCCTTTATCCACTTACCAGTTGGGTATTTGTGAGAACACTTAAAAGAGCCAATAAACGATGACCATCTCTTAGATCCAAAAATAGATCATTGACCGGCGAACATTGTGTCTTGATCAAATGTGAATTAATCCATTTTGTAAAGGTCTTCTTTTGTATATCTTGTCGTTCATCTGGAATTAAAAGAGAAAATTATAATGTTCATTAAGAAAATTAAAGTTAAAAACTATTTGCAGCGTAAATAGTCTAAAATATACAAATTATAGCACATATTCACACTCACTATTTTCCACAACTACTGGTTTTAGTTTAATCGCAAATAGCATTTAGGGTTTTTGTTTTTATATTTATTTGCTATTTATTTAGTTTTATTATACAAAATATTATTTTTCCTTAATTAAAGTTTAGTTCATATAATTTTGAATTTTAGCCATAACGAATTTCTATGATAACTGAACTTAATTGCTATAAAAAAACAACTAAAACAACAGTTCTACATACAGTCAGTCATAGATTATTTGCACAGTAATTTAGTTTTATTATCAACACATAATAGTTATTTCAGTTGGAAAAAAAAATATTAACAACTACAACAACAAAAATTACAAAAAAAAGTGCTAAGAAAATGACCAAGTGGAGAATATAACAGTAGAATGAAAATAGTCATCACATAAAGTAATGAAAAAAGCGGGGTCAATTGAAAAGTTATTAGAATATGATATTTTTATAAAATTTTCTTTAAATGAACTATTTTTAGGAAATCTTTATTAAAAAAGCTATTTTAAGGGAAAATATTTATTAAACATAACTATATTTAGGATTTAGGCCTAATTAGCAATTTCTAATTTAATAAACTATTTTTGGAAAATTTTTATTAAATAAACTATTTTTAGTATTAAAAAAACTATTTTAATGAAATTCTTACTATAAAGACTATTTTAAGGAAAATTTTATTAAGTAAACTATTTTGAGAACTTTTGTAAAAAAAGATATTTTAATTAAAAAAAAAAAAAAATATTAATAATAGACTATTTTTAACAATTAAAAAAAAAGCTATTTTAAGGAAATCCTGACTAAAAACTATTTTAAAGAAATTTCCATTAAATAAGCTATTTTAAGGAATTTCCAATTTAGTAAACAGTTTTAAGGAAATTTGTACTAAAAAAGACTATTTTTAGAAAATTTTATTAATAAACTATTTTTGAGAAATTTTTATTAAATAAACTATTTTTAGTACTAAAAACTATTTTTAAGGAAATTTGTACTAAAAAAACTATTTTTCGAAAGTTTTTGTTAATGAAATATTTTTAGGAAATTTTTATTAAAAAACTATTTTTAGTACTAAAAAACTATTTCAATGACATTCTTACTGTAAAGACTATTTTAAGAAAATTTTTACTAAATAAACTATTTTGAGCATTTTTGTAAAAAAAGCTATTTTAATTTTAACTAAAAAATATTTAAAAAATTTTTATTGAATAAACTATTTTTAGCATTAAAAAAGCTATTTTAATGAAATTCTGACTGAAAAAAACTATAATAAGGAAATTTCAATTAAATAAGCTATTTTAAGGAATTTCCAATTTAGTCAACAATTTTAAGGAAATTTGTACTAAAAAAGACTATTTTTAGAAAATTTTATTAATAAACTATTTTTAGTACTAAAAAAACTATTTATTATATTCTTACTATAAAGACTATTTTAAGAAAATTTTTACTAAATAAACTATTTTAAGCATTTTTGTAAAAAAAGCTAATTCAATTTTAACAAAATAAACTATTTTTAAAAAATTAAAAAATTTTAGCAATTAAAAAAAACTATTTTAAGGAAATTCTTACTTAAAAAAACTATGTTAAAGAAATGTTTATTAAATAAACTACTTTTAGGAATTTCTCATTACATTAACTATTTTTAGAAATTTTTTACTAAAAAATGCTATTTTTAGAACATTTTTGTTAAATAAACTATTTTTAGCATTTTTCTAAAACTAATTTTAGGAAATTCTTACTATAAAAGCTATTTTAAGGAAATGTTTATTAAATTAGCTCCTTTTGGCAATTTCTCAATATATTAAATACTTTTTGAAAATTTTTATAAAAAAAGCTATTTTTAAGAAATTGTTTATTAAATTTACTATTTTTTAGGAATTTCTCATTTTGTAAACAAATTTTGGAAATTTTAAGCGAATTAAAAAAAAACTATTTCAGATATTAAAAAATAAACTATTTTATATAAAAATCTATTTAAGGACATTTTTGTTAAATAAACTATTTTAAGAAAAAAATTTTTTAATAAACTATTTTTTTTTTTTTTGCAAATTTTGATTGAAAAAGCTATTTTAAAAACATATTTTTATTAAATAAACTATTTTTGAAAATTAACAATAAATAAGCTATTTTTAGGATTTTTTACAAAGAAAGCTATTTTAAAAAAATTATATTTTATATAATATAATAAACTATTTAATAAATATAAAATAATATTTAGGAAATTTTGATTAAATAAGCTATTTTTTTAAATTTTTAGTTGAAAAAGCTATTTTTGAAAATATTTTTAATATAAGCTATTTTTTAATAACTTTTATTAATTAAGCTATTTTTGAGTAAATGTTTATTAAATAAACCATTTAAAAAATATATATAAAATAAACTATTTTGAGGAAATTTTTATAAAAATAGCTATTTTTGGGGAAAATAACTATTTTTGTGATATGTTTACTAAATAAAGTATTTTTGGAAAATTTCTGCAAAATTTTTATTAAAAAAGCTATTTTTAGGATTTTTTTTTATCAAAAAAACTATTTTATTATAAAAACTATTTTATAAAATTTTTATCTAAAAAAAATATTTTTTGAATTTTTTTAATAAACTATTTTTTAAGAAAAACATTTGTTAAATCAGCTATTTTCAGAAAATTCCCTTTAAATTTGATATCTCGTGTAAAAACGTATTAAAACTCTATTTAAGTCCTTTTCAATTGATCAACTTTTAATTACACAAAATATTCAGAGAAGTATAAACTTTTTTTATAGTTTTCATTTTTGTTGGTATGAAACAGAAATGATGTTAATAAACACGTATTCTACGTATTCTGTAGTGCTAATGAATGACGACAATAACAACTTCTAATACGTTTATTCGATACAAAAATATGAATATGAAATTAATGAATATTTGCAAAATCGAGTGAAATAAACTTTAAATAAGAAACAAATTATTTTTCCTAAAAAAATTATCTTTCAATCATCAATTTTGCTATATTTTGCTATATTCTTCCAAATCTTCCTCCTAAGTCACCTGTAGGGCACTTAACGCTTAAATCAAAAACAAAAAAAAATTAACATTTTTATTTGTTGTCATCAATTAGCGTTAGAAAATCAAATAAACTGAACAAAACAAAACAAAATCAGTCGGTTTGGTTGGTCGGTCTGTCATTGAGTCCGTTGAAGTCACCAGTTTTTAGATGATGATATTCAGCAAATGTAAATTTTATTTATTTATTTTTTGTTGTTATTTTTATTTTTATTATTGTTGTTATTGTAGTTGTTGTTGTGTTGTATTAACAAATGTACATAGAATTTTGATAGAATATTTGTAGTTGTCATTAGTTTTATTTCTGTCATTTTGTTTATATCATGCTGTCATCACTTGTGACATAAAACTCACAAACACTCACACATACACCCAGATACCAACACAATAACAAATGATAATGTAAATAAAAATATAAAAAATAAAATTAAAAAAAATATTTAAATAATTATTCTGAATTTTATTTGCAAAAAAAAAATAATAAAATAAATAAAAAACAGTTTTTTAAGTAAATTGGGTCAATGTGTTTTAATTTATGTCAAATTAGTTAAAAAAAAGAAGACTAAAAATTTTGAAATAAATATTTACTGGAAATTACACACAAAATATATTTGTATAAAAAATAAATTAAATCAAATTAAAAACTAAATAATTAAAAACAATTGAAAATTGAATTTAAATTATTTTGGATTTTTTTTATATAAAATAAAACTAAATAGTCTTTTTAGCGAATATTTTTTAGTAAAAAAAATATTCAAAATATTTTTTATAACTTATTTTAACGCTGCCTACAAATAGGCTGTAGAAAGTCACCAAAAATTCTTTACTGAAATCACAAATCAACAGCTAAATGTATTCGAAAAATATTAAATAAATAAATTTCCGAAATTTTACTAAAAATAGCAAATTTTCTGAAATTTGACTAAAAATAGTAAATTTTCTAAAATTTGACTAAAAATAGCAAACTTTTCTGAAATTTTACTAAAAATAGTAAATTTTCTAAAATTTGACTAAAAATAGTAAATTTTTTGAAATTTGACTAAAAATATCAAATTTTCTGAAATTTTACCAAAAAATAGCAAATTTTCTGAAATTTGACTAAAAATAGCAAATTTTCAGAAATTTTATTAAAAATAGCAAATTTTCTGAAATTTGACTAAAAATAGCAAATTTTCTAAAAAATTTTACTAAAATAGCAAATTTTCTGAAATTTGACTAAAAATAGTAAATTTTCTGAAATTTGACTAAAAATAGCAAAATTTCTGAAATTTTACTAAAAATAGCAAATGTTCTGAAATTTGACTTAAAATAGCAAACTTTTTGAAAATTTACTAAAAATAGCAAATTTTCTGAAATTTGACTTAAAATAGCAAATTTTCTGAAATTTGACTAAAAATAGTAAATTTTCTGAAATTTGACTAAAAATAGTAAATTTTTTGAAATTTGACTAAAAATAGCAAATTTTCTGAAATTTGACTAAAAATAGCAAATTTTCTGAAATTTCACCAAAAATAGCAAACTTTCTGAAATTTGAGTAAAAATAGCAAATTTACTGAAATTTGACTGAAAATAGTAAAATTTTCTGAAATTTTATTAAGAATGAATTTGACTAAAAATAGCAAATTTTCTTAATTTTGACTAAAAATAGCAAATTTTCAGAAATTTTACTAAAAATAGCAAATGTTCTGAAATTTGACTAAAAATAGTAAATTTTCTGAAATTTGACTAAAAATAGCAAATTTTCTGAAATTTGACTAAAAATAGTAAATTCTCTGAAATCTGACTAAAAATGAAACATTTTCTGAAATTTTACAAAAAAATAGCAAATTTTATTAAAGTTGTAAACTTTATAATCGGAACTACAGTATGAACTAGAATCTGAAGTAGAATCAAAACTACAATCTGAACTAGAATTATAACAGAATGTAACTTTTAATCTGAAGTATAAACTGAACTGGAGTCTTAACTAAACTTTTAGATAGAATCTGAAGGTGGTTGTGAACTAGAATATTTTTAAAATTTTATTTAACTGAACTGGTGCTTTAAGAATTATTACTAGTTTTTGGTTGTGGTACCCAAAGGGTTAATCCTTTTTTTTAGCATTTTCAAATTATTATTTGTAATTCAGTCACTTATGTCGTCGTAGGTGGGTTTCAGTCTTTCAATATTTATTTGATGTTGAGGTTGCAGTTTTCTTTTTCTATCTTTCTTTTTTTTTTTTTTTTCAAGTGTAAAAATACACAGAGAACAAACACACGATTCCCTTAAATAATAAATGACTAAATAGATGAAGTAATTTTCTTATTTCCATTAATGGAACCGAACTAAACTGCTCATTGTAACAATGATGATGATGACGCTGAAAATAACGATGACGCTTTCATATTAAAGCGTTCCATGGTGAAACGATATAAACAAAATTTTGAACGTCATCATTAGAACAATTAATACGTTTTTGTTTTTTTGTTTTGTAATTTAAGTTTATTTAAGAATTCTCACTTATTTAAGCTTTTTGGAATTTGTTTCGTATCATTTTCTGTTGAAATGCATCTACAAAAGATACAAAATAAAAAGAATTAAAAAAAAACACCGACATTAAATATTCATTGGATAAAAGTTAAATGCACGAGTGCACTTTTTGCTTCCCTGGAGTTGAAAACGCTAAAATGTGAAAAAGTGTCAAAAAGTGCAACATTGTTTTTGTAGAGTGATTAGATCACAATCAGTAGCAAAATATTATAAGTGTAATTATATAATTTAATATCATCTTTAATTGAAATAAACTATTTCGTTTCTATTTAATTATATTCTCTGTTAATTGGAATCCCCCTAATATTGTTATTTAATTATCAAAGTTTTTGTTTAGTGCTAAAAACGTAATTATTGACTAAAATAAAATCTATAAATAAATTCATAAAAGCGAAAAATAACTAAGATTCTAATTAACATTTTAGTCACGTTCCGTTTCCCTCTCTCACTCTCTGTCTCTGTCTCTGTTTGTAATTAAGCCGGTAAACAAATTAAGCTAATTTGCCATTATTTACTGTTATTTCTCTTATTTCCTTCTAAAATAAAAATTCTAATAAATTTGCATTCTTTTAATACCCTCCATTACCATATTAACTTTATCATACCGAATGTAACGCTATAATATATATATTCCTGCATCAAATCAAAATCTGAATCGATTTAGCTGTATTCGTATGTCTCTATCTGTATGTTGTTGTTACGCTCACATCCCTAATAATTGACAGACCTCAATAAAATTTGACCTCAAAATTGTTTATAGTCCTTAGAAGTTTCCTATATAAAACTAGCAAAGTCTATTCAGTATATTAAAAGATATAGACCGATAACTTAGGTAACCTCTCTGTTCAAGCAAAGAATTTTTGTAAAACTCTTCATTATAAATCGACAAATTAGAATGTAATGCCATAATATGAAGCTATATATACTTCACTGTCATTCCAAAAATTATCAAAATCGGTTCAGTTGAAAAAAAGTTATATCCCAAAATATAAAAACTTTAATGACTCATTTAAATGTTCCTGTATCGTATAAAAGAAAAAAACATTTTTACATTTTTGTACACATTTGTAAGAGTATGTGTAAGTGTGTATGTATGTGAGTGTAGAGGGTATAGAAGATTCATTATAGCCGACAATAGCAAAATTTCCTTGGAAGAAAAAGTATTTAAACACCTTTAAATTCAAACAATTCTGAATTTAATTCTAAAATTTTCTTTAATCGTTGTTGTTGTTGTTGCTTTTTTTCTGAAAATTGAAAACAATTCTAATTAGTTTTCTTTTTCTTCTCCATTCCACTCAATTTCTTTTACTAATTAGTATGACTTTGGTTTGTCAAACGATGACAACAATGGTGGTGATGGTTGCTTTTGGCTGCTATTTGTTGTATCTAAATGGCCTTTTAGGTTAAATTATTGTTAACGGTTAATTAATTTAGATACCTGTCATTTAAATAGCAGCCATATGAGTTAGAGTTTCATAGCAAATTGATAATAAAATGTTAGTTTTTTTGTTTTTGTTCAATATTTAAACAGATCATTGACTTTTTGTTCATACATTTTTTATTGTCAATAAATTTCTTTCTCTGAGGAAGAAGAAAACTAATTTTTTAATAGTTAATAATTAATTTTTAATCAAAACCAATAAACTGATGATTAAAAAAAAACAATAATAATAATAATAATAATAATAATAATAATAACGAAAAATTAACTATTTCTACTTCAGTTCCATTTCAGTTGTAGTTCAGTTCTAGTTCAGTTCCACTTCAGTTCCAAATCAGTTCGAATTCAGTTCTAGTTCTATTCTAGTTCAGTTCTAATTCTGTTTTGTCCAGTTCTAGTTCTGGTCTAGTTCAGTTCTAGTTTAGTTCCAGTTCAATTCCAATTCAGTTCCAGCATTCTCCAGTTCTAGTTCAGTTCTAGTTATAGTTCTGTTCTAGTTCAGTTTCAGTTCAGTTCCAGTACAGTTCAAGTTCAGTTCTAGTTCAATTCCAGTTCAGTTCCAGTTCTGCTCCAGTTTAGTTCTAGTTCAGTCCACTTCAGTTCAGTTCGAATTCAGTTCTAGTTCAGTTCTAGTTCTGTTTTGCTCAGTTCTAGTTCTGGTCTAGTTCAGATCCAGTTCAATTCCAGTTCAGTTGCAGCATTCTCCAGTTCAGTTCTGGTTCTAGTTCAGTTCCAGTGCAGTTCAAGTTCAGTTCCAGTTCAATTCCAGTTCAGTTCCAGCATTCTCCAGTTCAGTTCTAGTTCAGTTCTAGTTCAGTTCCAGTTCAGTTCCAGTTCAGTCCAGCATTCTCCAGTTCTAGTTCAGTTCCAGTTATAGTTCTGTTCTAGTTCAGTTTCAGTTCAGTTCCAATACAGTTCAAGTTCAGTTCTAGTTCAATTCCAGTTCAGTTCCAGTTCTGATCCAGTTCAATTCTAGTTCAGTCCACTTCAGTTCAGTTCGAATTCAGTTCTAGTTCAGTTCTAGTTATGTTTTGCTCAGTTCTAGTTCTGGTCTAGTTCAGTTCCAGTTCAATTCCAGTTCAGTTGCAGCATTCTCCAGTTCAGTTCAGTTCCAGTGCAGTTCAAGTTCAGTTCCAGTTCAATTCCAGTTCAGTTCCAGCATTCTCTAGTTCAGTTCTAGTTCAGTTCACTTCAGTTCCAGTTCAATTCGAATTCTAGTTCTGTTCTAGTTCAGTTCCAGTACAGTTCCAGTTCAGTTCAAGTTCAATTCCAGTTCAGTTCTAGATCTGTTCTAGTTCAGTTCAAGTTAATTGTAGTTCTGTTCTAGTCCTGTTCTAGTTTAGTTCTGGTTGAGTTTTAGTTCAGTTCCAGTTCTAGTTCAGTTCCAGTTCAGTTTCACTTTAGTTCCAGTTCAGTTCCAGTTAAGTTCCAGTTTAATTCCAGTTCAGTTCCAGTTTAGTTCCAGCATTCTCCAGTTCAGTTCTAGTTCAGTTGAAGTTCAAGTTCAATTCCAGTTCAGTTCCAGCATTCTCTAGTTCAGTTCTAGTTCAGTCCACTTCAGTTCCAGTTCAGTTCCAGTACAGTTCAAGTTCAGTTCCAGTTCAA
>PYHX02000467.1:7573258-7592519 GCA_004302925.2 Cochliomyia hominivorax | reverse complement strand
AAAAATTTTTTAAAAGAGCTATTTTTATAAATTTTTACAAAAAAAGTTATTTCTTGGAAATTTTATTTAATAAAATATTTTCCTGAAACTATTTTTAGGAAATTTATTTAAGAAAACTATTTGTAGAAATTTTATTAAAAAAGCTATTTTAAGGAAATTTTTATAAAAAGCTATTTTTATAAAATTTTTACAAAAAAAGTTATTTTTAGGAAATTTTTATTAAAAAAAAAATATTTTTGGGAAATTTATTAAAAAGAAAACTCTTTTTAGGAAATTTTATTAAAACAGCTATTTTAAGGAAATTTTTATAAAAAAGCTATTTTTTATAAAATTTTTACAAAAAAGTTATTTTTAGGAAATTTATTTAAAAAAAAAAACTATTTTTTGAAATTTTATTAAGAAGACTATTTTTAGGAAATTTTATTAAAACGCTATTTAAAAGAAATTTTTACAAAAAAAGTTATTTTTTGGAAATTTTATTAAATAAAAATATTTACTGAAACTATTTTAGGAAATTTATTTAAAAAAAACATATTTTTAGAAAATTTTTTTAAAAAAGCTATTTTAAGGAAATTTTTATAAAAAAGCTATTTTCCATAAATTTTTACAAAAAAAGTTATTTTTAGGAAATTTTTTATTAAAAAAAACTATTTTTTTGGGAAATTTTATTAAAAAGAAAACTATTTTTAGGAAATTTTATTAAAAAAATATTTATAGAAAATTTTATTAAAAAAGCTATTTTAAGGAAATTTTTAAAAAAGAACTATTTTTATAAAATTTTTACAAAAAAAGTTTTTTTTTGGAAACTTTATTAAAAAAGGGTTTTTAGAAAAAGTTTACAAAAATAGCAATTTTTAGGACATTTTTATTAAAAAAACTATTTATAGAAAATTTTATTAAATAAACTATTTTTAGCAAATTTTTATTAAATGAAAATTTTTATTAAAAACGCTATTTTTAGTTTTATTAAGTAAGCTATTTTAAGAAAAAATTAAAAAAAAAAAATAAACTATTTGCGAAAATTTTTATTAAAAAACTATTTTTGTAAATTACAAAAAAAAACTATTTTTAGGAAATTTTTATAAAAAAAAAAAATAGGAAATTTTATACAAAAAGCTATTTTTAGGAAATTTTTATTAAATCTTTCACTTTTGGGACATTTTTATAAAAAAGCTATTTTTAGAATATTTTTACTAAAAAGGCTATTTTTAGGAAATTGGTATTAAAAAATTACTTTTGGGAAGTTTTATTAAAAAAGCCATTTTTTAGTAAATATTTATAATAAATCTGTATTTAGGAAATTTTTATTAAATAAACTAATTTTATGAAAATTTTATTAAAAAAGACTATTTTTATTAAATAAACTGCTTTTATGAAATTTTAATTAAACAAGCTATTTTTAGGAAGTAATTTTAATTAAAATAGTCTTTATTCATAAAATTAACTATTTTAGATAATGTTTATTAAATAAGATATTTTTTAGGATTTTTTTTATTAATAAAGCTTTTTTTACAAAACTTTTATTGAAAAGGCTGCTTTTAAAAAAGGTTTATGAAATAAAAATGTTTTAGGAAATTATGCAAAATTATATAATGAACTATTTTTCCAAAAATTTTTTGTTATATGAGCTATTTTTAATTTTTTTATTAAATAAACTATTTTAAGGAAATTATCATTAAAAAAGCTATTTTTAGAAATTTTGTAAAATAAGCTATTTTTAGGAAATTTTCATTAAAAAAGCTATTTAAAGAAATTTTATTAAATAAACTATTTGAAGGACATTTTTATTATTTTTTTAGAAAATTGTTAAAAAGTTAACTATTTTGGCAAATTTTTATTAAAAAAAAAACTATTTTAAGAATTTTTATTTAAAAACTATTTTTAGGATTTCTTTAATGAACTTTTTTAAAGGCATTTTTTAAAGCTATTTTTAGCAAATTATAAAAATAAAAAGCTATTTTAAGTGAATTTTTTCTTATATAAACAATTTTTAGTTTATTTTCAAATTTTAAGTAAACTTTTTCTTGGAAATTGTGTTAAATATTTTATATTCTTTTAACTATTTTTAACTACAAATTTAGTTATAAAACAAAGTCAAGGTCTCTATTGAAAAAATAGTTTTATTTTTGGCATTTAAGTCATATAAAAAATCTCTGCAAATATGAGTGAAAATTAAGCTGAAACCAAATCTTCTGCTAAAACATTTAAATTAATATTTTTTTTTTTTTAAACTCTGTCATCTCCAAATAAATCTGTACCTCCCTAATTTTCATATGTAAGAAATTCGTGTTCATGTGTGAGTTGTTTGTGTCATTTTATTTATGGACTTAATGTTTATTTTATCCAAAACCAACACAATTTCATTTTCAAGGTCATAATCATATGAATGCAAACTATGAAATGAAAGAGAAGAAGCGAAGAGAAAGAGAAGAGAAAATAGTTACATTCTGCGAACTTTTTCAGTAGCTGTAGCTGATATGTTTTTGCTATTTTTGTATTTTTTTTCAACTGAAAATGTTTATGTCGTGTTTTTTTATGAATGAACATTTTAACGTCATGTTTGTTGGATGAAAATGAAAGAAAAACAAAAAAGGAAAAAAAAAGTGAAAAAAAGATTTGCAAGATAAAAGTTTGATTTGTAGTAAGAGATACAGAGAGAAACGCAATAAAACAAAACATAAAGATTAAATAGCCAAAGGATATAAAGGATAAATAAATGTTGTTGTATTCAAAGAAACACAACAACAACAAAGCATCCATGATTTCATCAGAAAATGAGAAGGAATTATAAACCAAAAACAAAATTTTTTTTAAGATTTAAAAATTTTTAGAAAAAAATTTTAATTTTAAAAAATTTAATTTAAAAAAATCTTTTTACATTAAAAATTTATTGATTTTTGGCATCAAAATTTTTCAATTTATCAAGAGTTTCATTTATTAATTTATTTATGTCAATTTCTTCTTGCATAATTTTTATTAAGGTCATCCTGGCGTATGAGTTATTGAAATTGTATTCAAATATCACTCATACGCTCTAATGAACTTGTTATGTGATTTTTTATGAATTTGTTATTTTTATACTCTACTCCAACGTAAGTGGTTGTGGTGTGTGTGTTACACTCACCTTTAAGTACATCATTCGACTCAGAATCAACTTCTGAGTTGATCTAACGATTTCTGTCCGTCTGTCTGGCTGGCTGTCCATGTAATCGTTGTGAGATACCTCGATTATATTTAGTAATATTATTATTATTTGGCCTAAGGACGAAGCATATTGAAATTGGAAATGTTCGATTCAATATATCAGGTACCTCCCATTCAAATGATCCTCAAGAAATGGTGTTTTAAGATCCTGAATAGAAAGCGTTTTAAAGGAATTTGGCACAAGTAAATCTTTTAATATTCTTAAACGATGTGGCAAATTATGCGAGGGCCGATTCATTAGTTCTCATAGGTCCCATACGAACCCCCTTTCAAATGTCACTATTAAAGACATTAAGGCAAGATAAATATAATCAAAAATTTATGTGTAAAATTATACGAGGGTCGGTTCATAATTTCTTGTAGTCCCACATTTTCGCATAAATATTTCACATAAATGTTAATTTCCCCAATTATGTACTGTACACTTAAGAGACAAATCAGAAAATTTAATTATACGAGGGTCGTTCATCAATGTGGTGTAGGGTATTACATTGTCGTCCTTGACCGACTTTACAATCTTACTCGTTTGTTAGTTTTTTTATTAAAAATAAACAACAAACAAAAATATAATAAAACAAGTGAGAATTTATATTCGGTTACAACGAATCTTCAATACCCTCCACCACAAATGCACACATAAGTTTTTTTTAAATACAACACGACTCAATGAGTCATAAATTAGTTATATTTTTGGCTGTAACATCGATCATATTTGGAATGGTAATGAAGCAAATATAAGTTGATCTTTTTTTGTCAAAATGTTATTCTAATTTAGGCGCTGCTTCAGATATCGGTCTACATCTTTTAGTATACTGAACCGATTTTGCTGGTTTTAAATAGGAATTTTCTCAGCACCATAACAAATTACTCAGGACAAATTTCATTAAGCTCTGTCAATAATTGTGGATGTGTGTGTGACAGTCAGACAGACAGACAGACAGACAGACAGACAGACTGACATAGCTAAATCGACTCAAATTTTGATTTAATGCAGTTTTGGGGTCTGAGATAATTCCTTCTTAGCGTTACACTACTTGTTGAAAGAACGCTCAGGATGGTCAAGCCCGACTATCTAATAACCTACAAAAACTAGGCGAAAAACTATTGAACGACCCTCGTATAATTCACTGATTTATTCTTAAGTGTGCACTACATTATTGTGAAACTAAAATTTATGTGAAATTTATGCGTTTGAAAATGAATTTTTTGGAAGCTACAAGAAATAATAAATCGACCCTCGTATAATATTGAGCATAGATTTGCTTACATTTATCTTAATTTTACCAATTATTATTACAATATCAAACTATATGTGATATATTTGAAGGGATCTTGTGTGAGAAGCAACAGACCGACCCTCGCAAAATTTCAAAATATCATAAGTTTTATTTTTGCCGAATGTTTTAAAAATCGCTTTACATTTAGGTACCTAAGTTATTAGACCAAACATGGTCAATTTCAATAAGCTTTGTCCTCGGGCCAAATTAATATTCACCAAATTTCATCAAGATATATGAAAAATTGAGAACTGTAGAGTGTTCACAACAATTTCATAGACAGCAGCCGGACATGTAGATAAACGGATGGACAGACATCGTAAAGACGACTTAGAAAGTGATTTTGAGTCGAACGATATACTTAAAAGTGGTTGTAATACCATTTTTTCTACATGTTACAAACATCAGCACAAACACATAATACTACAATGGTGTAGGGTATTAAAATATGTTAGACTAAAAAAAATAGCAGCCATAAAATGTTTCCTAACTTTTTGCAACAAAATGTCAACTATAAAATTAAGTTTAAAATTTTTATGAAAAAGAAAAATTCCGAGAAGTTAATAAACTCACAAAAAGTCTTAGAAAGAAATGTGGAAGAGACAAAAAAGGAAGAAAAACATATTTTCCCATATTTTTATAACAAAATTATTCTGAATCAACTGTTGATGACATATTGATGATTGACACTCTTTGATATTTCATAACGTAACAGAAAAAAAAAAACTAAAACATTACACTTGACAGTAGTTTTTCACTAAGGAGTGCGATCGAAAAATTCTTAACAAAAAAATTCCTACAAAAGTTGGCCCAACATTCAAGGTCTGCCATCACACTGTCTTCAATGTTATTAAACTGTAATGGAAGAACTAATAGAAAACATTTTGAAAAATGCTCCCTACACATCTGAAAGGAAGGCAGCCCGTTTAGCTGAGTACTTGGAATATTTGATACGAAAAATTTAAGTTAATGCAGTTTTACAAAATATAAAAGGCTCAAAAAGGTCCTGACAGAAATTGTGCTAAAAATTTTTGGAGGCCAAAAAGCGAGTTTTGACTGCTACAGGAACAATAATGTAGTATTTGTAGTTTGGAACTAAGGCCTAAGAGACTTAAAGATCACAAATAAAGTGTCCAAAAGTGTGGTAGATTTTTAACGGAGATGGACTCCTTGATCGAACAAAGTGACAGAAAGCTTTATAAACACTTCAATAGAAGAAGTGTTTCCTAAAAAGATCCAAAAACTGTAAGTTAAGTGGTTTCGTTTTTATTAACATAAATATATGTTAAGAATTTTTCGATCTCACTCCTTATCTAACTGGAAAACTGGATTAAAAAAATTGAAACTAACAAACAATAATGAAAATAGCTTATTTTATAAAAAAACTAAAATAGCTTTTTTACATAAAAATAGTTTATTTAAACAAAAAAATCCCCAAAAAATAGCTGATTTAATAAAAAAAATTTCCAAAAATAGTTAATTTAATAAAAGTTTACTAAAAATAGTTTACTTAATAAAAATATCTTAAAAATAGTCTATTAAATAGTTTTTTTAAAGAAATTTGCTAAAAAACAGTTAATTTAATAAAAAATTATTAAAAATAGTTTATTTAGCAAAAATTCTCTAGAAATAGTTTAAAGTAATAAAAATTGACTTAAAAAAATTTTTTTTAATTTTTCGAAAAAATAGTTCATTTAATAAAAATTTGCCAAAAAATAGTTACTTTGATAAAATAAAAAAAAATCTTACAATAGCTTATTTTATAAAAATTCCATAAAAAGGCTAAATCATAGGAAGATCCCAATAAAATATTTTAATAGAAATTCCCTAAATACAGCATTTTTATATAAAAACTAACTAAAAATAGTTTATTTAAAGGAATTCCTAAAAATAGCATTAGAAATAGTCCTAAACTTATTTTATAAAAAAAAAATACCTAAAAATAGTTTATGTAATAAAAATTCCTTCAAAATAGTTTTTTAACGAAAAATTCCAAAAGCTTTTTAATAGAAATTTTATAAAGAAAAATGTTTATAAAATAAAAATGTTCAAAACTATTAGTTAATTTAATTAATATATTCTAAAAACTGTTTGTGATATGGAATTTTTTTAAAAATAGTTTATAAAAAAAATCAAAAAAGTTTATTAAAAGAAAAATTCTTAAAAATACTTTATTTAACATAAATTGTCTGAAATTAGCTATTTTAATTAAAGTTTCCCAAAAATAGCTTAGTTTTTAAAATTTTTAAAAATAGCCAATTTTAGAAAATATATTGAAAATAACTTTTTTAATAAAAAGTAGCTGATTTGATGAAAAATTTCGAAAAATTGTTTATTAAATAAAAATTCTTTAAAATTAGCTAATTTAACAAAAATTCTCTAGAAATAGTTTAAGTAATAAAAATTGACTTAAAAAAATTTAAAAAAATTTTTCGAAAAAATAGTTCATTTAATGAAAATTTTCCAAAAATAGTTACTTTGATAAAATTAAAAAAATTTAGAATAGCTTATTTTATAAAAATTCCATAAAAAAGCTAAATCATAGGAAGATCCCAAAAAATAGTCTTTTAATAGAAATTCCCTAAATATAGCAATTTTAAATTTTTATTTAATAAAAATTCCTTCAAAATAGTCTTTTAATGAACAATTCCAATAGCTTATTTAACAGAAATTTTCCAAAAATAGCTTTCTTAAGGAAAATTTCATAAAAATAGCTTTTATTAACAGAAATTTCCTAAAAATAGTTTCTAAAATAAAAAAATCAAAAATATTAGTTAATTTTATTAAAAGATCCCAAAAACTATTCATTATATGAAAATTTTTCAAAAATAGTTTATTTAATAAAAAATTTATAAAAAGTAGTATAATTAAAGAAAATTTCAGTTTCCCAAAAATAGTTTAGTTATTAAAAATATTCCAAAAATAGCCAATTTAAGGAAAATATTGAAAATAGCTTTTTTCATAAAAAATATTCAAAAATTGTTTATTTAATGAAAAATTACGGAAAATAGTTTATTTTATAAAAATTCTTTAAAAAATAGCTTATTTAACAAAAAGTAAAACTATTTCATTTAACTATTTTTATTATCTTGTGTTTGTTTTTGTTTGTTAGTAAAAAAAAATCTTGTTTACATTTAAATATTCTTCATGTTTCCTGCATATCTGCCATTTTAGTTATGTTATTTTATTATTGACTAAAATTCATGCATAAGTTATGTCCTGTAAATTAAGGTCTTGTATGTAAATTAAGGTTATTTTATGGAAAAAAACCACAAATGTCAAAAGTTGAACCACAAAAGAGCAACAATAATATTTTGCTTTCATTTTTTTCTTTTGGGAGGGAAAACTTTTGATTGGATAAATTTATTAGGAGTTTGTGGTTTATCATCATCACATATTCTATGCCAGTTTTGAAGGGAGATGATGTTTATTTAAGAGAAAATTTTGTTTTTATTCAAAAATATTTAAATAGAGAAAATTTTAAGACAAATTAAAGTCCTTTATCCACTTACCAGTTGGGTATTTGTGAGAACACTTAAAAGAGCCAATAAACGATGACCATCTCTTAGATCCAAAAATAGATCATTGACCGGCGAACATTGTGTCTTGATCAAATGTGAATTAATCCATTTTGTAAAGGTCTTCTTTTGTATATCTTGTCGTTCATCTGGAATTAAAAGAGAAAATTATAATGTTCATTAAGAAAATTAAAGTTAAAAACTATTTGCAGCGTAAATAGTCTAAAATATACAAATTATAGCACATATTCACACTCACTATTTTTCACAACTACTGGTTTTAGTTTAATCGCAAATAGCATTTAGGGTTTTTGTTTTTATTTTTGTTTGCTATTTATTTAGTTTTATTATACAAAATATTATTTTTCCTTAATTAAAGTTTAGTTCATATAATTTTGAATTTTAGCCAGAACGAATTTCTATGATAACTGAACTTAATTGCTATAAAAAAACAACTAAAACAACAGTTCTACATACAGTCAGTCATAGATTATTTGCACAGTAATTTAGTTTTATTATCAACACATAATAGTTATTTCAGTTGGAAAAAAAATATTAACAACTACAACAACAAAAATTACAAAAAAAAGTGCTAAGAAAATGACCAAGTGGAGAATATAACAGTAGAATGAAAATAGTCATCTCATAAAGTAATGAAAAAAGCGGGGTCAATTGAAAAGTTATTAGAATATGATATTTTTATAAAATTTTCTTTAAATGAACTATTTTTAGGAAATCTTTATTAAAAAAGCTATTTTAAGGGAAAATATTTATTAAACATAACTATATTTAGGATTTAGGCCTAATTAGCAATTTCTAATTTAATAAACTATTTTTGGAAAATTTTTATTAAATAAACTATTTTTAGTATTAAAAAAACTATTTTAATGAAATTCTTACTATAAAGACTATTTTAAGGAAAATTTTATTAAGTAAACTATTTTGAGAACTTTTGTAAAAAAAGATATTTTAATTAAAAAAAAAAAAAAAATATTAATAATAGACTATTTTTAACAATTAAAAAAAAAGCTATTTTAAGGAAATCCTGACTAAAAACTATTTTAAAGAAATTTCCATTAGATAAGCTATTTAAGGAATTTCCAATTTAGTAAACAGTTTTTAAGGAAATTTGTACTAAAAAAAACTATTTTTAGAAAATTTTATTAATAAACTATTTTTGAGAAATTTTTATTAAATAAACTATTTTTAGTACTAAAAAGTATTTTTAAGGAAATTTGTACTAAAGAAACTATTTTTAGAAAGTTTTTGTTAATGAAATATTTTTAGGAAATTTTTATTAAAAAAACTATTTTTAGTACTAAAAAACTATTTTAATGAAATTCTTACTATGAAGACTATTTTGAGAAAATTTTTACTAAATAAACTATTTTAAGAATTTTTGTAAAAAAAAACGATTTTAATTTTAACTAAAAATATTTTAAAAGTTTTTTATTAAATAAACTATTTTTAGCATTAAAAAAGCTATTTTAATGAAATTCAGACTGAAAAAACTATTGTAAGGAAATTTCAATTAAATAAGCTATTTTAAGGAATTTCCAATTTAGTAAACAATTTTAAGGAAATATGTACTAAAAAGACTATTTTTAGAAAATTTTATTAATAAACTATTTTTGTGTAAATGTTTATTAAATAAACCATTTAAGAAAAAAATATATAAAATAAACTATTTTGAGGACATTTTTATAAAAATAGCTATTTTTTAGAAAATAACTATTTTTGTTATATGTTCACTGAATAAAGTATTTTTGGAAAATTTCTGCAAAATTTTTATTAAAAAAAATATTTTTAGGATTTTTTTTATCAAAAAAACTATTTTATTATAAAAACTATTTTTATAAAATTTTTATCTAAAAAAAATATTTTTTGAATTTTCTTTTATAAATAAACTATTTTTTAAGACAAATTTTGTTAAATCAGCTATTTTCAGAAAATTCCCTTTAAATTTGATATCTCGTGTAAAAACGTATTAAAACTCTATTTAAGTCCTTTTCAATTGATCAACTTTTAATTACACAAAATATTCAGAGAAGTATAAACTTTTTTTTATAGTTTTCATTTTTGTTGGTATGAAACTGAGAAATGATGTTAATAAACACGTATTCTACGTATTCTGTAGTGCTAATGAATGACGACAATAACAACTTCTAATACATTTGTTCGATACAAAAATATCAATATGAAATTAATGAATATTTGCAAAATCGAGTGAAATAAACTTTAAATAAGAAACAAATTATTTTTGCTAAAAAATCATCTTTCAATCATCAATTTTGCTATATTTTGCTATATTCTTCAAAATCTTCCTCCTAAGTCACCTGTAGGGCACTTAACGCTTAAATCAAAAACAAAAAAAAAAAAAACTAACATTTTTATTTGTTGTCATCAATTAGCGTTAGAAAATCAAATAAACTGAACAAAACAAAACAAAATCAGTCGGCCGCTCGGTCGGTCTGTCATTGAGTCCGTTGAAGTCACCAGTTTTTGGATGATGATATTCAGCAAATGTAAATTTTATTTATTTATTTTTTGTTGTTATTTTTATTTTTATTATTGTTGTTATTGTAGTTGTGTTGTATTAACAAATGTACATAGAATTTTGATAGAATATTTGTAGTTGTCATTAGTTTTATTTCTGTCATTTTGTTTATATCATGCTGTCATCACTTGTGACATAAAACTCACAAACACTCACACATACACCCAGATACCAACACAATAACAAATGATAATGTAAATAAAATATAAAAAATAAAATTAAAAAAAATATTTAAATAATTATTCTAAATTTTATTTGCAAAATAAAAAATAAAAAACAGTTTTTTAAGTAAATTGGGTCAATGTGTTTTAATTTATGTCAAATTAGTTAAAAAAAAGAAGACTAAAAATTTTGAAATAAATATTTACTGGAAATTACACACAAAATATATTTGTATAAAAAATAAATTAAATCAAATTAAAAACTAAATAATTAAAAACAATTGAAAATTGAATTTAAATTATTTTGGATTTTTTTTATATAAAATAAAACTAAATAGTCTTTTTAGCGAATATTTTTTAGTAAAAAAAAATATTCAAAATATTTTTTATAACTTATTTTAACGCTGCCTACAAATAGGCTGTAGAAAGTCACCAAAAATTCTTTACTGAAATCACAAATCAACAGCTAAATGTATTCGAAAAATATTAAATAAATAAATTTCCGAAATTTTACAAAAGTAGCAAATTTTCTAAAATTTGACTAAAAATAGAAAATTTTTGCAAATTTACTAAAAATAGCAAATTTTCTGAAATTTGACTAAAAATAGTAAATTTTCTAAAATTTGACTAAAAATAGCAAACTTTTCTGAAATTTTACTAAAAATAGCAAATTTTCTGAAATTTTACTAAAAATAGTAAATTTGACTAAAAATAGTAATTTTTTTTGAAATTTGACTAAAAATATCAAATTTTCTGAAATTTTACCAAAAAATAGCAAATTTTCTGAAATTTGACTAAAAATAGCAAATTTTCTGAAATTATTCCAAAAAATAGCAAATTTTCTTAAAGTTGACTAAAAATGGCAAATTTTCTGAAATTTGACTAAAAATAGTAAATTTTCTGAAATTTGACTAAAAATAGTAAATTTTCTGAATTTTGACTAAAAATAGTAAAATTTTCTGAAGTTTGACTAAAAATAGTAAATTTTTTGAAATTTGACTACAAATAGCAAATATTCTGAAATTATTCCAAAAAATAGCAAATTTTCTTAAAGTTGACTAAAAATGGCAAATTTTCTGAAATTTGACTTAAAATAGCAAATTTTCTGAAATTTGAGTAAAAATAGCAAATTTACTGAAATTTGACTTAAAATAGCAAACTTTCTGATATTTGACTAAAAATAGTAAATTTTCTGAAATTTGACTAAAAATAGTAAATTTTTTGAAATTTACTATTTCTGAAATTTGACTAAAAATAGTAAATTTTCTGAAATTTGACTAAAAATAGTAAATTTTCTGAAATTTGACTAAAAATAGTAAATTTTCTGAAATTTTACTAAAAATAGCAAATGTTCTAAAATTTTACTAAAAATAGCAAATGTTCTAAAATTTTACTAAAAATAGCAAATTTTCTGATATTTGACTAAAAATAGCAAATTTTCAGAAATTTTATTAAAAAATAGCAAATTTTCTGAAATTTGACTAAAAATAGCAAATTTTCTGAAATTTTACTAAAATAGCAAATTTTCTGAAATTTGACTAAAAATAGTAAATTTTCTGAAATTTGACTAAAAATAGCAAAATTTCTGAAATTTTACTAAAAATAGCAAATGTTCTGAAATTTGACTTAAAATAGCAAACTTTTTGAAAATTTACTAAAAATAGCAAATTTTCTGAAATTTGACTTAAAATAGCAAATTTTCTGATATTTGACTAAAAATAGTAAATTTTCTGAAATTTGACTAAAAATAGTAAATTTTTTGAAAATTTGACTAAAAATAGCAAATTTTCTGAAATTTGACTAAAAATAGCAAATTTTCTGAATTTTGACTAAAAATAGCAAATTTTCAGAAATTTTATTAAAAAGAGCAAATTTTCAGAAAATTTATTAAAAATAGCAAATTTTCTGATATTTCACTAAAAATAGCAAATTTTCTGAAATTTGACTAAAAATAGCAAATTTTCTGATATTTGACTAAAAATAGCAAATTTTCTGAAATTTGACTAAAAATAGCAAATTTTCAGAAATTTGACTAAAAATAGCAAATTTTCTGAAATTTGACTAAAATAGCTAATTTTCTAAAATTTGACTAAAAATAGTAAATTTTCTGAAATTTGACTAAAAATAGCAAATTTTCTGAAATTTTACCAAAAAATAGCAAATTTTCTTAATTTTAACTAAAAATAGCAAATTTTCTGAAATTTGACTAAAAATAGCAAATTTTCTTATTTTTTATTAATTGAACTGAACTAGAACTGAATAAATTGTAAACTTTATAATCAGAACTACAGTATGAACTAGAATCTGAACGGAAGTCTGAAGTAAAATCAAAGCTAAAATCCAAACTATGCAATTTGAACTAGAATTATAACAGAATGTAACTTTGAATCTGATGTATAAACTGAACTGGAGCCTTAACTAAACTCTTAAATAGAATCTGAAGGTGATTGTGAACTAGAATATTTTAAACATTTTATTAAACTGAACTGGTGCTTTAAGAATTATTACTAGTTTTTGGTTGTGGTGGTACCCAAAGGGTTAATCCTTTTTTTTTAGCATTTTCAAATTATTATTTGTAATTCAGTCACTTAAGTCGTCGTAGGTGGGTTTCAGTCTTTCAATATTTATTTGATGTTGAGGTTGCAGTTTTCTATCTTTCTTTTTTTTTCAAGTGTAAAAAATAGATGAAGTAATTTTCTTATTTCCATTAATGGAACCGAACTAAACTGCTCATTGTAACAATGATGGTGATGACGCTGAAAATAACGATGACGCTTTCATATTAAAGCGTTCCATGGTGAAACGATATAAACAAAATTTTGAACGTCATCATTAGAACAATTAATACGTTTTTGTTTTTGTTTTTTGTAATTTAAGTTTCTTTAAGAATTCTCACTTATTTAAGCTTTTTGGAATTTGTTTCGTATCATTTTCTGTTGAAATGCATCTACAAAAGATACAAAATAAAAATAGTTAAAAAAAACACCGACATTAAATATTCATTGGATAAAAGTTAAATGCACGAGTGCACTTTTTGCTAAAATGTGAAAAAAGTGTCAAAAAGTGCAACATTGTTTTTGTGGAGTCATTTCAGTAGCAAAATATTATAAGTGTAATAATGTAATTTAATATCATCTTTAATTGAAATAAACTATTTCGTTTCTATTTAATTATATTCTCTGTTAATTGGAATTCCCCTAATATTGTTATTTAATTATCAAAGTTTTTGTTTAGTGCTAAAAACGTAATTATTGACTAAAATAAAATCTATAAATAAATTCATAAAAGCAAAAAATAACTAAGATTCTAATTAACATTTTAGTCACGTTCCGTTTCCCTCTCTCACTCTCTGTCTCTGTCTCTGTTTCTAATTAAGCCGGTAAACAAATTAAGTTAATTTGCCATTATTTACTGTTATTTTAGTTCTCATATTTCCTTCTAAAATAAAAATTCCAATAAATTTGCATTCTTTTAATACCCTCCGTTACCATATTAACTTTATCATGCCGAATGTAACGCTATAATATATATATATTCCTGCATCAAATCAAAAATCTGAATCGATTTAGCTGTATTCGTATGTCTCTATCTGTATGTTGTTGTTACACTCACATCCACAATAATTGACAGACCTCAATGAAATTTGACCTCAGAATTTATTATTGTCCTTAGAAGTTTCCTACTTAAAACTAGCAAAGTCCATTCAGTATATTAAAAGATATAGACCGATATCTTAGATAACCTCTTTGTTCAAGCAAAGATCTTTTTTAAAATTGTTAATTATAAATCAAGAAATTAGAATGTAATGTCATAATATGAAGCTATATATACTTCACTGTCATTCCAAAAATTATCAAAATCGGTTCAGTTGAAAAAAGTTATATCCCAAAATATAACAGCTTTTGTGACTCATTAAGTTTTCCTTTGTCGTATTAGAGAAAAACATTCATATTTTTGTACACATTTGTGAGAGTATGTGTAAGTGTGTATGTGTAAGTGTGTATGTATGTGAGTGTAGAGGGTATAAAAGATTCGTTATAGCCGACAATAGCAAAATTTCCTTGAAAAAAAAGTATTTAAACACCTTTAAATTCAAACAATTCTGAATTTAATTCTAAAATTTTCTTTAATCGTTGTTGTTGTTGTTGCTTTTTTTTCTGAAAATTGAAAACAATTCTAATTAGTCTTCTTCTTCTTCTCCATTCCACTCAATTTCTTTTACTAATTAGTATGACTTTGGTTTGTCAAACGATGACAACAATGGTGGTGATGGTTGCTTTTGGCTGCTATTTGTTGTATCTAAATGGCCTTTTAGGTTAAATTATTGTTAACGGTTAATTAATTTAGATACCTGTCATTTAAATAGCAGCCATATGAGTTAGAGTTTTATAGGAAATTGATAATAAAATGTTAGTTTTTTTGTTTTTGTTCAATATTTAAACAGATCATTGACTTTTTGTTCATACATTTTTTATTGTCAATAAATTTCTTTCTCTGAGGAAGAAGAAAACTAATTTTTTAATAGTTAATAATTAATTTTTAATCAAAACTAATAAACTGATAATTCAAAAAAAAAATAATAAAATAAAAAAAAAATAAATAAAATAAATAAATAATAATAATAATAATAATAATAATAATAATAATAATAATAATAATAATAATAATAATAATAACAACGAAAAATTAACTATTTGTATTTCAATTTCAGTTCAATTCCAGTTCAGTTCCAGTTCTGTTCCAGCATTCTCCAGTTCTAGTTCAGTTCTAGTTCTAGTTCAATTTCAGTTTAGTTCCAGTACAGTTCAAGTTCAGTTCCAGTTCAATTCCAGTTCAGTTCCAGTTCTGCTCCAGTTCAGTTCTAGTTTAACCACTTCAGTTCTAGTTCAATTTTAGTTCTATTCTAATTGTTTAGTTATATTTTACAACTGACTAATTTTTATGAGGGTAAACAAATTAATCGGACGCGTGCATAAGAATGAACGCCCCTCGATTTTACGCCTCACATATATTCAAATTGATTTATTCCGTTAAATCATATTTAAAATATTAAGAATAAATAAAAGACACATAATGAATGATGATAACAAATAAAATCAATTTATTTATAGAATTAAAAAAAAAGAAATAATTACGAAAGAACCAGTTGAAATAAAAAAAAAAATGCCGATAAACTTAAAAACTTTAATCGTTGATAACAACAAACCACAAACAGGGAAGACATGATGACGTTATAAAAACTGGCATTTAGAATTCTTTCTTTGTTGAGGTCACCCCCACATAATGAGATATAAAAATGATATTAAAAACAAGAAAAAAAAAACGAAATTCCAATCAATGAAATTAAAGCACAAACTAATGAGAACGTATGTGTGATGGTGTATGTGTCTCGTCTGTGTGTTTAGACATATAATTTTCGAAAAAAAAAAATTACAAAACAAATTTAACAAACGTTTCGATGTCATTTCGATAATGATTTACAATGTAAGAAGATTTTTCTCTAATGACGTTCATATGTAATAGATCATATCAATAATGACTATGATGATGATGGTGTGTATGTGTTTGTGTGTTGTAGCACAGCATCAGTTTTATCTGCAACACCAATCAGTATCTGTATCACGGCATCATATTTCATTTCAGCTCATTTCGTTACAAACCAACACGTCAGTTATTCATTCAACCATTTATTCAACAATTTCTTGCAACAATTGCAAACAACAACAACAACAAACAACAACAACAACAACAAATCATTTTCAACTTAAAGTCCATCATCATCAACAACAACAACAACAACAACAACTATCATTCAATATCAGACAATCACAAATACTTCAAATCCAATTCACTAACACACAAATTACCCAGCAAACAAAAACGTTTTAAAATTGTTTTTTATCTTAAACTGGATTTTTGTCTTTTGGTGCTAAATTTTTTAACTCTTCTGTAAATTTTTTTGTCATAATAACTCTTTGACATTTGAATAAGATTGTTATTTGTTGCTTTTTCTACTCATCGATTTTTTCATCGTCCTCGTCATCACCATCGTGGTGTTGGATTTGCGCTGCTTTCAATATGCGGGTCAATATGAAAACTTAAAAAAAAGTCACCATCATCACATATTATAAGCATTTTTCGTTTTTTTTTCTATGATTTTTGTTTGTTTAAATCTGAAAGAGTGGATTATGTGCCAGATCATTGTTAAGTAATTATTTGTATTAATTATGTAAACGAGAAAAACTAAAATAAATACGAAAATCAATATTCAATAGTGAAATGACTGTAATTCAATATCAACAATATTGAAAGAGAAGAAACAAAAACAAAAAAACAAATTAATCAATATGATGGATATTTGAAAGTTATGCAGATGTTTAAGAGGTTTTTGTGGAAAAAAAGATTTATTTATTGACACTAATATTGTGAAAAAGAGATATATTCTCTTCATATTAGAAGGACTTATGCGATATGGATTAAAAATTAAAATCGGCTGACGATTTGAAATGTCGGATGTTAATAAAAATGTCGGATGTTAATAAAAAATGTCGGATGTTAATAAAAATGTCGGATGTTAATAAAAAAAATGTCGGATGTTCATAAAAATGTCTGAAATTTAACTAGCAAATGTCGGATGATAATAACAAATACCGCATATCAAACCAAACGTCACATATCCACTCTAAAACTTCTATGATTTTGATGAAAAACAGTCGGATGTTAATAAAAATGTCGGTTATTTCAAAAATGTCGGATATTAAATAAGAGATAAATTCTTTTCATATTAGAACAAGTTATGTGATCAGCTGAAGAATTTCGCTTTGTAACAACAAATATCGTATGATAGCAAATAATGTCGGATGTCAATAAATAAATATCGATGTTCATAAAAAATGTTGGATGTCGATAATTTAACTAGCAAATGTCCGGATAATCCGCATATCAAACCAAACGTCAAATATCACTTTAAAACTTCTCTGATCGATCGACTGAAGAGTTGCAATTTCGCTTGGTAACAACAAATATCGGATGATAGCAAAAATGTTGGATGTCAATCGGATGTAAGGATAAAAGATGGATATTAAATGAACAAGTCTTGGATGTTAACAAATATCGGATGTTAATATAAATATCGCGCTGTTAATAACAAATACTGCATATCAAGACCAAACGTCACATATCACCTTAAAATTTTTCTGATTTTGGATAAAAACAGTTGGATGTAATTAAAATGTTGATTATTTCAAAAATGTCGGATGTCAAAAAGATTGTCGGATGTTAAAAAAATTGTTGAATCTTTAACAAAATGTCGAATGATAACAAACTTTGTTACAGATCCTGGTCCCTGGCCTAGAGTTAACGAACAGATGCAATAACGAATTGTATGATCTTTCTAATACCAGCGATTTGAAGATCAGGCAAATAATACACAACGAACTTCCACAAGATAGAGTTCCTCATCATTACTAAAACTTCTACAGAAAGGATATCGATCTCCTGTCATGTGTACCTATCACACAATGGCCAAAGAACATTGAGTTTAGAGTTCCAGAATAAAGTGTAATCGCTTACTATTGTATTGGGCCAGATATATTTCAATGTCGAGCAGGTAGATTCATTTAATTATATTACCAGCGACAACATCTAAAGTGTGAGAGGATGTGAACGATTCATCTTATCATCACCCCACTGTAGCCAGATCATCCGCAACAACATTGCCGGGGCTACCAAAGAGACCTTACAAGAGTTTATTCCAGTTTAGAATGAGTCGCCATCTCTTTAAGAGATAGAACCAATTCAGTTGTAGTGTAGAGAGTTGGAGTAGTGTAGACGTTGCCAGACCATCGGACAAATTCAATGTTCCATTTCAATTTTAATTATTTCCGATTTCATGTAAATCAATAGTCCGTAAAGTCTGAATCTAAACTAACTCTGAATTAGAATCTGAACCAGAATCTTAACTAGAATATAAACAAGATTCTGACCTAAAATTTAAACTAGAATTTGAACTAGAATATGACTTAGAACTTGAACTAAAGTCTGAACTAGAACATGAGCAATTAATTGATCCAGAACCTAAACTATAACCTGTATTTGAATTAGAAACTGATATAAATTGGTTTCTGAACTAGAATTTGAACTAGAATCTTAACTAAAATCGGAACTATAATCTAAATTGGAATCTGAATTAGAACCCAAATTGAAATCTAAACTAAAACATGAAGAAGAATCTAAACTAAAATCTAAAACTAGAAACCGAATTTTAATCTGAATTAGAATCTAATTTAGAGCCTGATCTAACATCTCAGTGAGTATCTCAATTAGAATGTGAATAAAACTGGACTAGAATCAGCATTTAATTATCTGAAGCAGAATCTAGATGGACTTCTGATGAATATGGAAAATGAGGGTAATGAAAAATTAGTAAAGTTCTCAACCACAATACCACACATAGAGGGCGTTGTTCTAGAATTTAGTTGTAATTACATCTCTAAAGCAGAGCTGACAAATGCTTTTGTTGGACCTTCATATAGCTCTAATATA
>PYHX02000467.1:7503791-7573158 GCA_004302925.2 Cochliomyia hominivorax | reverse complement strand
TTCCAGTTCAGTTCTAGATCTGTTCTAGTTCAGTTCAAGTTAATTCTAGTTCTGTTCTAGTCCTGTTCTGGTTGAGTTTTAGTTCAGTTCAAGTTCAATTCCAGTTCAGTTCCAGTTATGTTCAGTTCTAATTCAGTTCCACTTCAGTTCTAGTTCAATTTTAGTTCTATTCTAATTGTTTAGTTACATTTTACAACTGACTGATTTTTATGAGCGTAAACAAATTAATCGGACGCGTGCATAAGAATGAACGCCCCTCGATTTTACGCCTCACATATATTCAAATTGATTTATTCCGTTAAATCATATTTAAAATATAAAGAATAAATAAAAGACACATAATGAATGATGATAACAAATAAAAGCAATTTATTTATAGAATTAAAAAAAAAGAAATAATTACGAAAGAACCAGTTGAAATAAAAAAAAAATGCCGATAAACTTAAAAACTTTAATCGTTGATAACAACAAACCACAAACAGGGAAGACATGATGACGTTATAAAAACTGGCATTTAGAATTCTTTCTTTGTTGAGGTCACCCCCACATAATGAGATATAAAAATGATATTAAAAACCAAGAAAAAAAAACGAAATTCCAATCAATGAAATTAAAGCACAAACTAATGAGAACGTATGTGTGATGGTGTATGTGTCTCGTCTGTGTGTTTAGACATATAATTTTCGAAAAAAAAAATTACAAAACAAATTTAACAAACGTTTCGATGTCATTTCGATAATGATTTACAATGTAAGAAGATTTTTCTCTAATGACGTTCATATGTAATAGATCATATCAATAATGACGATGATGATGATGATTATGATGATGGTGTGTGTGTGTGTGTGACTGTGTGTTGTAGCACAGCATCAGTTTTATCTGCAACACCAATCAGTATCTGTATCACGGCATCATATTTCATTTCAGCTCATTTCGTTGCAAACCAACACGTCAGTTATTCATTCAACCATTTATTCAACAATTTCTTGCAACAATTGCAACAACAACAACAACAAAATCATTTTCAACTTAAAGTCCATCATCATCAACAACAACAACAACAACTATCATTCAATATCAGACAATCACAAATACTTCAAATCCAATTCACTAACACACAAATTACCCAGCAAACAAAATCGTTTTAAAATTGTTTTTTATCTTAAACTAGATTTTGTCTTTTGTGCTAAATTTTTTAACTCTTCTGTAAATTTTTTTGTCATAATAACTCTTTGACATTTGAATAAGATTGTTATTTGTTGCTTTTTTCTACTCATCGATTTTTCATCGTCCTCGTCAATCATCACCATCGTGGTGTTGGATTTGCGCTGCATTCAATATGCGGGTCAATATGAAAACTTAAAAAAAATCACCATCATCACATATTATAAGCATTTTTTCGTTTTTTTTCTATGATTTTTGTTTGTTTAAATCTGAAAGAGCGGATTATGTGCCAGATCATTGTTAAGTAATTATTTGTATTAATTATGTAAAACGAGAAAAACTAAAATAAATACGAAAATCAATATTCAATAGTGAAATGACTGTAATTCAATATCAACAATATTGAAAGAGAAGAAACAAAAACAAAAAACAAATTAATCAATATGATGGATATTTAAAGTTATGCAGATGTTTTAAGAGGTTTTTGTTAAAAAAAAAAGATTTATTTATTGACATTTATATTGTGAAAAAGAGATAAATTCTCTTCATATTAGAAGGAGTTATGCGACATGGGTTAAAAATTAAAATCGGCTGACGATTTGAAATGTCGGATGTTAATAAAAAATGTCGGATGTTAATAAAAAATGTCGGATGTTAATAAAAAATGTCGGATGTTAATAAAAAAATGTCGGATGTTCATAAAAAATGTCTGAAATTTAACTAGCAAATGTCGGATGGTAATAACAAATACTGAATATCGAACCAAACTTCTAATTTTGATAAAAACAGTCGGATGTTAATAAAATTGTCGGTTATTACAAAAATGTCGGATGTTAAAAAAGAAATAAATTCTCCTCATATTGGAAGGAGTTATGCGACATGGGTTAAAAGAGTTATAATTTCGCTTGGTAATAACAAATATCGGATGATAGCAAAAAATGTCGGATGTCAATAAAATAAATAAATATCGGATGTTCATAAAAAATGTCGGATATTTATCATCGTAAATGTAAAATGTCTGATATTTAACTAGCAAATGTCGGATGATAAAAACAAATACCGCATATCAAACCAAACGTCTCATATCACTCTAAAACTTCTATGATTTTGATAAAAAAAACAATCGGATGTTAATAAAAATGTCGGTTATTTCAAAAATGTCGGATATTAAATAAGAGATAAATTCTATTCATATTAGAACAAGTTATGTGACCAGCTGAAGAATTTCGCTTGTTAAACACAAATATCGGATGCATGCAAAAATGTCGGATGTCCAATAAATAAATATTGGACTGGTTCATAAAAAATCGTTGGGATGTCGATAATTTAACTAACTCTCTGATCGATGGCTGAAGAGTGCAATTCGCTTGTAAAACAATATCGGATGATAGCAAAAAATGTCGGATGTCAATCGGATGTAAGGATAAAAGACGGATATTAGAATGAACGAGTTTTTGGATTGTTAACAATCTCGGATGTTTAATATAAAAATGCGGCTGATTATAACAAATACTGCATATTAACTAACGTCAATATCACTTAAAATTTTTCTGATTTTGGATTAAAAACAGTCCGCTGTAACTAAAAATTGTTGATTATTTCAAAATGTCGGATGTCAAAATTTGTCGCTGTTAAATTGTTGAATCTTTAACAAATGTCGAATGATAACAAAACTTTGTTACAGATCCTGGTCCCTGGCTAGAGGTTAAACGAACAGATGCAATAACGAATTGTATGATCTTTCTAATACCAGCGATTTGAAGATCAGGCAAATAATACACAACGAAACTTCCACAAGATAGAGTTCCTCATCATTACTAAACTTCTACAGAAAGGATATTCGATCTCCTGTCATGTGTACCTATCACACAATGGCCAAAGAACATTGAGTTTAGAGTTCCAGAATAAAGTGTAATCGCTTACTATTGTATTGGGCCAGATATATTTCAATGTCGAGCAGGTAGATTCATTTAATTATATTACCAGCGACAACATCTAAAGTGTGAGAGGATGTGAACGATTCATCTTATCATCACCCCACTGTAGCCAGATCATCCGCAACAACATTGCCGGGGCTACCAAAGAGACCCTTTACAAGAGTTTATTCCAGTTTAGAATGAGTCGCCATCTCTTTAAGAGATAGAACCAATTCAGTTGTAGTGTAGAGAGTTGGAGTAGTGTAGACGTTGCCAGACCATCGGACAAATTCTAATGTTCCATTTCAAATTTTAATTATTTCCGATTTCATGTAAATCAATAGTCCGTAAAGTCTGAATCTAAACTAACTCTGAATTAGAATCTGAACCAGAATCTTAACTAGAATATAAACAAGATTCTGACCTAAAATTTAAACTAGAATTTGAACTAGAATATGACTTAGAACTTGAACTGAAATCTGAACTAGAACATGAGCTATTAATTGATCCAGAACCTAAACTATAACCTGTATTTGAATTAGAAACTGATATAAATTGGTTTCTAACTAGAATTTGAGCAAGAATCTTAACTAAAATCGGAACTATAATCTAAATTGGAATCTGAATTAGAACCCAAATTGAAATCTAAACTAAAACATGAAGAAGAATCTAAACTAAAATCTAAACTAGAAACCGAATTTTAATCTGAATTAGAATCTAATTTAGAGCCTGATCTAACATCTCAGTGAGTATCTCAATTAGAATGTGAATAAAAACTGGACTAGAATCAGCATTTAAATTATCTGAAGCAGAATCTAGATGGACTTCTGATGAATATGGAAAATGAGGGTAATGAAAAATTAGTAAAGTTCTCAACCACAATACCACACATAGAGGGCGTTGTTCTAGAATTTAGTTGTAATTACATCTCTAAAGCAGAGCTGACAAATGCTTTTGTTGGACCTTCATATAGCTCTAATATAATTGATATAGTTCTTTTTATATATTCCAAAATTTTACTCAGCTCATAGCGAAATAGCAGATCTTTTTATTGTCCATAAATAGCTAATTTTACGCCATTTTTTTTCTTCAATAAAACTTAAATAATATTTGTCTTAAATCTTCTTTAATCTTTTTCCTCTATCTCAGTTTTGACCTAATTTAATATCAATATATTTACAACTTTTAACTCTAAAGAACTTTATTTTTAGTTAATATTTTATTACATTTCAAATAATTAAAAGCTTTAACCTTTGAACAATCTCTTATTACAACCCGACTTTAGAATCCTCAATTGTTAACAAATTTATGTCTAAAATCTCTAATAAATTTTGTTTACCATAACTCCGACTGATAATGACAATTTATTTGAAAATTTATAGAAAATAAGAAATAATAATTTTTATTATTAAGAATATAAATTTAAATTAATCCCTCTGAAAAAGTAATTTCGAATGCCATGAAAGAGATACAGAACTATGAAATGAAGTGTAATAAAATGCTAAAACCACGATTATGAAATAGAATCCCAATTACATTTGAGTCTGAAAGAAAATATAAATTCTTGAAAAACATCCATTTCACCAACTAATGACGGCTGCCATCATGATCATGATCATCATTATCATTATTATTGTCATATTGATAATTTGATACGAAACAAGTAAGAATGCTACATTCGGCTGAGCCGCATCTTCAATACCCTCCAACACAAATGCGAGTGAAGTAAATACGTTATGTTTCGTACGTACACACTCATACATATATTCACAAATGTATAGAATATATAAAAGTTTTTCTTAATTACAACAGATAATATTAATATTATTAAAATTTTTGGCCTAGTTTTAGAGATTGCCTCAGATATCGGTCTATATCTCTTAATATACAGAACTGATTTTGCTAGTTTTATATAAGAAACTTCTCAGGACTTTAACAATTACTCAGGCCAAATTTGATTGAGCTCTTTCAATTATTGTGGATGTGAGCGTGCCAAAAACAGATAAACGGGCAGATGTACATAGCTATACCCTCTCAGAATATATATACATTATAGAGTCTAAGATGATTCCTTCTAAGCGTTTACACACAGAATGACAAAGTTAATAGAGCCTCTTCACCACTTGTGATGGTATAAGGATTTTTATATTCTGTTATCTTCAGTTCTGGCAGACGTTCTTTCTTAGGAAGTTTGTGTTTTACTCAACATGTTTAGACACATGTTTCTAAGACATTCGATGTTGTACAACAATTTATTTTCAATTAGAATAATTTTGATCATTTTTGGACTGATAATGAAGTATGTAAAACTTAATGTTATATCGACTTATAATCGATAATATTACCAGCATTTTCTGAACTTTAAGGTTGTCTCAGATATCGGTCTATATCTCTTAATATACTGAACTGATTTTGCTAGTTATATATAAGAAACATTTCAGGACTTTAACAAATACTCGGGCCAAATTTCATTGAGCTCTGTCAATTACTGTGGATGTGAGAGTAAATAGACGGACGGACAGACGTATATTATAGAGTCTGAGATGATTCCTTCTTAGCGCTACCCACAGTATGACAAAGTTAATACACCCTCCACCACCACTTGTACTGGTGGAGGGTATACACATCTAAAGTATCTGTTACTTTCGATTCTTAATTCATGACGTCTGGCAGACGTTCTTTCTTAGAAAGTGTGTGTGTGTTTTAGTCACACATGTGTGTAGACACATGTTTCCAAGACGTTCGATGTTGTACAACAATTCGTTTTCAATTACAACAAATTTGCACTCATAAACATTTAGTTGATATTTATTTTCATTTTATTTCTCTTCTTCTTCACTCATTTATTTATTATTCAATTCATTCATTTATTTATTTATCGGTTTTTATTATTTTAAAGGGGTTAAAGAACTTCACAATTCTTTTTGTTTGTTGTTGTTGTCGAGTGTTTTGTATTGAATAGAATTTCGTTTTTTTTTCTTAATAATAAATTATTATAGTTTCGATTTATTTGGTTATCGATAAGATAAAAATGATTAAATAATTTTTAAAAAGTTTTTAAATTTCAAATTATTTGAAATTCGAAAAAATATGTGAAAAAAATGAAATGAAATTTCATATTTCAATCGATTTTAATAAAAAATAATAAAAAATTTTTAATAAAATTCCTTTAAAAGTGTGAAAGAAATGTCGGAAGTTCTACAAAAAATGTCAGCTGTTAAGCAAAAACTGTCGGATCTGAGAACAAATGAAAAATAAAGTTGGATGTTAATAAATAAATGTCGGATGTTAAGTATGAACTGTCGGATCATCAATTTAGCAGTTAATGTTTATTAAAGGATGTAAGGAAAAATGTCGGATGGTAAATGAAAAAATGTCGAATGTTAAGCAAACATTTTTGAATCTCATATAAAGATGTCAAAGTTTCAACAAAAAACAAAAACTGATGAATCTGAAACTCAACACGTCCGACTTAAAGCAAAAGATGTTGGATGTTAAATAAATTAAAGAAAAATTAAGAAAAAAATATCGGATGTTAGACATAACCTAGCAGATCCTCAATATAGCAGTCGGATTTTAAACAAAAATGTTGGAAGAGGAAGAAAAAATGTTAGACGTTAAGCAAATTATTTTTATCTGATATTAAGATGTCAAACATAAATGTCGGATGTTAAGCAAGAACTATAATAACTTTGTCGGATCTGGAATTTAACACGTCCGACTTAAAACAAAAGATAAGTTAAATAAAAAATAAATCAATAAATCAAACAAGTCTGGGTTTAAAGAAAAAATAAATATCGGTTGTTACAAAAGTGTCGGACGAGGAAGAAAAATTCAAGATTTTAAGCAAATTATTTTTATCTGATATTAAGACGTTTAAGACAAATGTCGGAGGTTAAAAAAGTTGTCGGATGTTAAGAAAGATGTCGGATGTTAATCAAGAACTATAACAACTTTGTTGGAAGTTAATAAATATATGTCGGATGTTAATCAACTCTGTCGGTTCTAAATTTAGCGCTCAGAATTGATTACTCTTTACCACTTTAGATTATGGAAATATTTTCAAGAGATGAAGACCGAAATGTTGGAACATATTCGTGAAATACGAATAAATGCTGATAGCAAGCCTAAGGATATGAACCACTGATTTTAAAGTCCAATTTCTTTTGATCCGATTTCGATAATATTGAAAGACACAAAACTGTTTTCTATGGGAAAATTCTATCTAAATAAAATTATTTTTTGTTGAATAATTAAGGATGTTGCTTTTCGGAATTTTGAGATTGTCTCAGATATCGGTCTATAACTTTTTTGCTAATTTTAAGGACAACAACAAACAATGTGGCCAAGTTTTATTGAGAATATTTAATTGGAGAATTCTATCAAAAAACAGGCGGAAATTAAATAAACATGTCGGAAGCTAATAAAAAATGTCGGATGTTACAAAAAAATGTCGGATGTTCCACTAAAAACGTCGGAAGCTAATAAAAAATGTCGGATATTTTATGAAAAATGTTTGGTTTTAAAGAAAAATGTCCTGAATGAAATAAAAAGTTTCCATGTATTAAAAATCCTTATTTGAATGTTGTTAAGGCTCAAAACTCCTCATACAATTTCAGATCAAGTAAATCTCTATACATTATTTTAAAACTTAAACCCGTCATTATTTTTTATAACTTAAATAACATTTTATTTGCTTTAATTTCAAGGTTGCTCTTTGTCTTTCCTGTAAATTTATTAAATATTTAAAGAATTTTTTAGTTTCCACTTTTTTTCGCTTTTTATTAGAATTATGTTGTCAACAGTATATTTTAAGCTTGTCAATTTTTCTGGTTTATATAACCAGGGAAAAATGTTAAGAATCAGTTATGGCGACTTTTAAAAATGCTACAGAATTAAAGATGAAAAACTGAAAAATCCAAAAAATTGCTAAAGCTATAATTCATGTTTAAGCTGCATGAATGGAATGAAGAGAAATGTCAGATGTTAAACATAAATTGTCGGATGTTAAAAAGAAATCGTCGGACGATAAAAGAAATTGTCGGATGTTAACAGAAAGTTCGAATGTAAAAGAAAAATTGTCGGATGTTAAACAGAAATTGTCGGATGTTAAACAGAAATTGTCGGATGTTAAACAGAAATTGTCGGATGTTAAACAAGAATGTAAAAGAATTTTTCGGATGGAAAAAATGTTGAATTGTTAATAAAATGTCGACTGTTGAAAGAAACTGTCGGATGTTAAATAGAATTTGTCGGATGTTTTTTTCCAACATTTCGATGAATATTTGAACCCCTTGTAGTCTCAAATAACCTTCTTTAGGTGTCACTTTTGGAATGACTATTCCAATATACCCTTGTTGCTGTAGAGTGCATTAAAAAGCGATATTTATGTCGGTGAGTGTAAAGAGGTGTTTAAAGCAAGAGATTTAACAATCTTTATTATTTTAGTTGTAGTTGTTGTTGCTGTATATAAACAGTGTGTGACAAACTTATAAAATGTTGTCTGATGTGTATTTTTTTTTCTTTCCTCCTCATTTCATGTGCGTTTAACTACTGAATAAACAGGCAGCAGCATTTAACTGATAATATTTTTTTGTGTCTCGAAGCAGATAACACAATAAAAATGCACACCGAAGGAAGCCATAGCGTTTATAATGAAACGATATGTAAGATATCGAAGAAGAAGTAGAAAACTCAACATGTCATTATTTGGGTGGAGAAGAGATAATAAATTTAAAAGAATAAAAAGTTTGGAATTTATTGAAGAGGAAATATTGTAAGATAAACTGGGATAAACTTAAAATGATAAAGGAGCCACTTCAAAAATTTATGAAATTTCGGGTGTCTAAATAAAATTGTCGGATGTTCCGAAAAATGTCTGAAGTTAAAAAAGAATGTCTGATATTAAAAAGATTTTAAAATTTAAATATAAAATGTTTTATCGAAAAAAGTCGTTGTATTTTAGAAAATGTCGGATGTTAAACAACAATGTCGGATCATTTTAGCCAGTTTGTGTTTAGTCAAAAATGTCTGATGTTACAAACAATGATGATAGTCAAAAATAATGTTAAATATTAAAGAAAATAATTTGAATGTTAAATTAGAAATCGGATGTTAATAAAAAACACGTCCGATATTTGTCCAGCTATTGTCTGATCAATATCATGGCGTAGTAATCATCTTTAGTGAAATGTGATCGGATATGGAAAAAATTATGAACAGAACTAAAAAGGTGAGATGTTTAATAAAAAATGTAGGTTATTTAACAAAAATGTCGGATGCTAAAAGTCTCGAAATACTCAAAATATTTAGCGTTTATTAAAATATGTCGGATGTTTCAAAAAAATGTCGGAAGTTACAAAAAAATTATCTAAAATCTTTAAAAAAGAGAAAATTCTGGATCGTCTATTAAAAAATGTCGTATGTTACAGAAAAATGTCGGATGTTACAAAAAATTTTCTAAAATCCTAAAAAAGAGAAAATTCTGGATCGTTTTAAAAAAAGTCGGATGTTACAAAAAATGTCGGATGTTAGAAAAAATGTTGGATGTCATAAAAATAATTGATATTTCAAAAAAAAAAAATGATTTTAGATAAAATTCTGAAAAAAATTCAACGTGTTGAGCGTTTATTAAAAAATGTCGGAAGTTATAAAAAATGTTGGATGTGATAATAAGTGTCCGATATTACAAATGTTGAATATTGAACCAAAAGCGATTCTAGATAAAGTTCTCGAAATACTCAAAGTATTGAGCGTTTATTAAAATATGTCGGATGTTTCAAAAAAATGTCGGATGTTTCAAAAAATGTCGGATGTTACAAAATTTTTTCTAAAATCCTAAAAAAGAAAAAATTCTGGCACGTTTATTAAAAAAGTCGGATGTAAATAAAAAATGTCGGATGTTACAATAAATCTTAGATACAACAAAAAATGTCGGATGTTGAACCAAAAATTGTTAAAGATAAAATTCTGCAGATTTTAGTGTTTATTTAAAATTGTGGAATTTAACAAAAAATATCCGATATTACAAATTCTGATTAAACTAAATGTGTAGGACATGAAGAAAAAATTTTAATATTTACAAAGAAAAATGTCGGATGCGACAAAAAAATCGGATGTTAAACAAAATATTGAATGTTTAAAAAACTACTTTTTGTTTTCCGAATGACATCATCGTATAGCTTCTAACGTGGACTATAGTCGCTTGTAGAAAAGCTATTATTCTCCATTTGGAATTCACTGAGTCATTTGAAATCATTATCCGTTATTAAGATCTCATAATCAAAAAAGTTTCCAAATATTTCAATCTTTCAAATCTCCTCAACTAAAACTATTTTAAATGTCTTTCAACAGAAAAAAATTATACATATGAAACAAAACGTATGACAGTCATTTTAATCAACTGTCAAGTGCTTTAACAGCACATTATGCTGATTTTGGTAATTGTGGTTATTTTGTTGGGAATTTCAACTCGTCACAGCCTCCTCATTTCCATCATCACTCTGTCGTTTTTTTTGCAGTTATTTTATCATTCATTCACTCACTCACTCACTCACTCACTCACACGCTCATTCACTAACACTAAAGATCAAACAACAAACTTGAATTTGAATTTGAAAACGGTAGTCAAAATTGTCAGTTGTCAGTGTGTGGAATAATATTGTGGATTGTCATACTCGTAACACACAAACATAGTTAGATATTAGCATAATATACTAAAGTCAAATACTTGTTAGCTAAAGCAACCTAAACTAAACAACAACAACAACAAAAGTAGTTAATCCACACAAAAATTTTAAGGTAAAAATTTATTTTGTTTTTGGTCAAAAAAAAAGTAGGAGTTATGTAGCGTTTTGTATAATTTGATATGAATACCGGTTGTTAATAGTTGACTATAGAAATAAAGGAATTTTTTTTAATACCCTACAACTCATGTAGTGAATTATAGGTTTGTCATTTCATAGGTAACACTCATACAAAGTATCATATCTGACATTCTCACATTCACACCCGTAATTCAAACTCAATTAAATTTAATCCAAATGTTATTGATCCTCTTTTCCTTTAAAATAATTCAAATTCGTTAATTACAAACCGAGTTATATGCCGATATTTGAAACATCTTGAGAAACTTTAAAATAAGTCTTATCTAAAAGGATCGAATTGTATATTAAACCCTCCCTTACATAAACGTTTAATGACATGAGGAACAAAATTCTATACTCCATAAAACTCACTACTAGAGAACCATACCAAAATCTGAACCGATATGGTTATAAACTTCTGCAACAGCCTCTCAAAATCCTCCTCCTCAAAATTCTGAATTTAAAGTTACTTAACTATGTGAGTTGTAAATCACTATCGCAGATTGCTGTTAAAATCAGTTTAGTCGGGAAAACAAGTTATAGACCGATATCTGAAACTTTCTTCAAATCTTGAAATATTATATTGTCATTCTTTAATAGAGCGATTTTTTTTAATTATACATTTGAGCATCACGAAGGACAAATAGGAATTTTATTATTTAAATTTCAAGACTCTATAAAATACAATACCGGGTGGACCACATTCAATTCTGAGCCGATATAACCATTTTCGTTCATGCTCGCTTTCCATGCAAAATTAAATCTGAGAAAATTTGCCTTTTTTAATTCATTAAAATCAACTCTGTAGGTTATAGACCGATAATCTTTCAAATTCTGAACCGATATCGTGATGTCATTCTGTATCTGGCTCTCACAACCAAAACAAGAAATTAGTGAAATTTCACCAAATAATTTTACGAATAAAATTCAGAACGGTTAGTCCGATTTCAACAAAATTTCACATAACAGTAGGAGAGAGAAATTTTGGACTTTCTAAATCTAATGGTTATAAAAATATTAAGATCCTTGTAAGATTCCTTATATCTGATTCCATTTTAATATGAATTTAGATAGTGTAGACCTACAAGGTCTTATAGTTTAAGAGATATTTAGATTAAGAAATTTTTAATGTACTTTGACCGATCTTTTCAAAGTTCAAGTCCAAACTTTATCCGATTTCTTTTGTCTTAATTCAAAATTAACCATTTTAAAAAATCAACCAGTGGCCAATTGAGGTCAGCGGATACGCCCCTAACCACATTGGTGCTTGTACTTCTCCAAATCAAGACGAGAACACCTCAGCTCAGCGGTTCCAAAGTTTCAGAATTATTTCCCAAAAATTCGATTTGTATACACTGTGAAGAGCATGATAATAGGAGGCGAAAATAGCGCCAGTTTTGCAATGCCTTTGAATGGCATACGAAGGACCCATTAAGGATCAGAAGTTATGTATTAATTCAGAAGTGAATTCTTGGCGAATTTTTAAAAAATCAGCATATTCGAAGTGGCCAAATATCTGAGGTGGTCAACTTTGAAGTTTCACCGACTACGCCCCTGATCACATAGGTGTTTGTACTTCTCCATATCAACTGGAAAATATTTCAACTTTATTTTCTACAAATTTTTCTTGCGATTCAAAAGTTCCATAATAATTAAAAAAAAAAACGATTTGCATGTAGTGTGGAGCTTGAAAAGAGAAGGCAGTGGCCAGTTTTACCACCAAGGACCTCTGCAGAAATAGAAGAAATAAGAAAGTAAATTTTTAATTTTTAATTATTTTGTCTTAATTCAGAAACGAATTTTTGGAGAATTTTTGAAAAAATCAACATATTCGAGGAGGCCAAATTTGAAGGATCACCGACTACGCCCTGACCAGATAGGCCCCTGTTAATTCTCCAAATCAACTGGAAAACACCTCAGCTCTAATATGTGAAATTTTATTAAGATTTCTCTCACGGTTCAAAATTTCCAGAATTATTTCCAAAATTTTTGAAAAGTCACCCGCTCCTGAGGCGCATGAACTCTTCCAAATGATCTCGAAATTATATAAGAAGCATTACATAAGGAAGCAAAAATAGTGCCAGTTTTGACCTGCCTTTAAAGGGGAACTCGACGAACCCTAAAGGACCAGAAAAAGGACATTCTCAACGCATACTTAATGAGGGAAGATCGTGGAGCAGTGGACAAAATTTTTGTCAAAATTAATAATTAAAGAGGAGCGTATTCCCAATTCGTTTTAGCCGATTTTTTTTGTATCATTTTGTATTTGTTTATATATACATTTCATATGTTATGAAGTAATTTATTGTTTATTATTTAAATTTATGTCTTCAATTAATGTTTACATTTACAAAATTATACAGTGAAAAAAAAAGAGTTTAAAACAAAACTAAATGATCACTTGTGTGAATGAATGATTGAATGGATTAACCATAATCATGCCGCCTCACAAAAAAGGAAAACCCACTTTAATACATTTTAAATAGTCAAGTAAACCAAATCAAGACGAAATCAAAAACACAGCGAATCAACCTACCGACCGGTCGACCTACCGACCAACCCACATTTTTCAACTTGTGGATTTTTTTTCATTTACAAAATTCCATTTCTTTTTTTATTATTTTTCTGAATTTCATTATTTGTTTTTTTATTTATTTTTTGGATTTTTTTCTCTTCAAGATTAAAAATCGTAAATAATGAATGAATTTCATGATTTCGGTCTTTTTTAGCCTCCACCATTGCAAGTGGTGAAGAGGGTATATTAACGTTGTCATTCCGTGTGTAACGCTTAGAAGGAATCATCTCAGACCTCATAATTGATATATATTCTGGCATCAAATCAAGATCTCCGATTTAGCTATGTTCAAATGTCTGTCCATCTGTCTGTCTATCGACCCGTCTGTCTGTTGTTGGCACTCTCACATCTACAATAATTGACAGAGCTTATTGAAATTTGTCTTGGGTATTTGTTGTAGTCCTGAGAATTTTGTTATACAAAAACAGCAAAATCGATTCAGCATACTACATTATATAGACCGATATCTGAGGCAACCTCTTAGCTTTTAGCACAGAATTTTCGTAAAACTATCAATTAGAAATCAACAAATTAGAATAAAATTTTGCCACCATATTAAATTATATATACTTTATTATCATTCCAAAAATTATCAAAATCGGCTCAGTAGAAAAAAAATTATAGTCAAAAATATAGCAAATTTTATGACGAATTAAGTGTTTTTGTATTGTATTTTGTGTATGTGTGAGTGTTTATTAAGGAATCGGCAAGATGGGGGGGAGGGTACTAAAGATTCGGCATAGCCGAATTTGGCATTCTAACTTGATTTTTTATTTAATTTTTGGATTTTATTCTCATTCATGCATCAAATTAAAATCTCAAACGTTTTTACTATGTTTGTCTGTCTATTTGTCTGCTGTTAGCAAGCTCAGGTCCACAATAATTGAGGGAGATGAATGAAATTTAGCTCGAATAGTTGTTATAGTTCTGATAAGTTTCCCATTTAAAACCAGTAAAATCGGTTCAGTATATCAAAAGATATAGACAGATATCTGTAAGTTCAAGCGAAGACCTTTCGTAAAATTGTCGATTAATTGATTCATAAAATATAACTAATTTTATGACTCAATTAATCGGGAATTTAGAATGAAAATTGCGTATAATATTCACTTCACTGCCATTCCAAAAATTATCAAAATCGGTTCATATAAAAAAAGATATAGAAAAAAATATAACTAATTTTATGTCTCATTAAATGTTTAAGAAAAACTTTTATATTTTCTATACCTCTGTGTATGAGTGTTTGTATGTACGAAATATAATGTATTTACTTCATTCACATTTGTGGTGGAGTCTATTGAAGATTCGGCACAGCCGAATGTAGCACTCATACCCGTTTAATATTAATTTTAAAACCAAATAAATTTAATAAAACTTTATCGTTGTAACGAAAAAATAAAAGTGATAAATTTGTGACGTTTCTGTTAATTATGTGATTTCACATTAATTTTCTCTCTACTTTTCGCTTTATTTTATGAAGTGAAGAAAAAAATCAAAGTGTTTTTAATTTGGGTGTGTATGTGTGTGTGGTGTGATTTTTTTATTGTAATTAAATTATGGTTAAATTATGCATGAATTTATATTGATTATTTTTTTTGCGATTAATATTTAATTAATGTCATACAATGTGATTTAAGCGAAAATAAGTAATTTAAGCTTTAATCGGTAAAGAGGAATTTTCAATACCCTACTAAGATTTTTGATATAAAACCAATTAAACCTCTTTGAAATCTCGAGAGATCTTCCATTATCACTATTCGAATAATTTATAGATTAAAATTTCATTAAAAATCCTCTGACATGAAATTTGACTGAAATTTGTGATCATATTTCTCTAAAATTTTAATTTCTCTGCTCTTGCATTTTCTCATCATATCTCATCACTTTTATGTGTGTTCTACATTCACGTTCTTTACGTCCTCTTCTTCTAATTATAATGATGCCGTTATTCTGGCTTTCAAAAAGGTTAACCGGTCGCTGGTCCGATTTGGGAAATAATTCCGAATCTTTTAAAGCGTTAGAAAAATCTAAATAAATTGTTAGAGCGGACATGTTTTTGAGTTTATTAGGAAGCGTTAAAGCCCTACATGAACAGAGCTTAGGCGATGACTCTCCAAAGTTGGCCACTAAATTTATTCTTTGGAAATAATTCTTTAGCTTTTAAACCGTAAGAGATATCTTAATGAAATTTTACTAGTTTTGAGCTGATGCATCTTCGAGTTCATATGAAGGAATACAGATCTCTAACTGGCAAGTGACGCAGCCTGTGAACCTACAAATTTGGCCACCAAAAATTTTAAAAGTAAAAAGTTAATAGTCCAAAAGTATGTTCTATCGGACGTCTCTTTTTATGATGAGGCGATCATTTAAGTGAAAAGAAGTCAAAATTGGGATTGGGATTTTTGGGTATATTGACAATGAAAACTGGGCATTAATTCCCAAATTAATGTTGGCTGAAAATCCAACCTTCTCTAAGCTTCCATTAGTCGAATATAACTTACTTCCATTTTACAGGCGTTTTTACTTCTTCAAATCTACTGAAATATTTTCAGCCGACTTGGACAAACTCTGCGACATTATTGTGACCTTATTTCAGTTTTTTAAGTCTTCATGCAAACGACTATCAAAATTCGAATGCTCATCTCTGGTCAAAAGTCTTATCTAAATAAGAAAACAGAATATAATTGATTACGAGTAACATATTTCTTATACTCATGGAAATAATAGAAGTAAAAGATGTATAAGACATTACTCGAAGTATAAGAGATTCCATGAAGTATAAAAAATTAATTCAAACTCAGATCGACAGTAAGAACACATTTTCCTAAGTTAATTGTGAGTATCATCCGATAATTTAATGAAACATGAATTGGAAAGTATAAGAGTTGAATATAAGACAATACTTTTTTGGGAATAAAAAGTGAACTTTTACATAGCTTGATCACATATGATTCTGAATATAACACTATGAAAGTAGTATAACTGCCGGATTTTTTATATTACTTAAATCAAAAATAAAACTAGAAATGATCAGTTGTGGATACAAACTTTGTTCCAGTATAAGAGATTTTAAGAACACAATTACGCAGTACTATAACTACTTATGCGTTAAAGTCAATAATCTGATGTTAAAATAAAATCAAACAATTTTGATGGTTCCGGTTTTCAATATGAGTCTAAACTAAGGTTTTTGTCAAAAGATTTGTCTCAGTATAAGACATTTTTGAAAATCAATTTAAGAGTATAAAATGCGCATATACGTTAAAGTTTATAAAAGCAATTTTATTTTTAGTCTTTTTCGTATTAGACTTCAGTATAAGACTTTTAAAATTAAAGTTTATATTTGAAAAATAGATATTTAGAAATGAAATCATCTCTATATTCAGACTCATTCTGATAAGAAAACAAAGTATACGACTGTGAATAATAGTATTATATAAAAGTATGAATAGAAGACACTCAGTATAAGAGTTTAAAATACAACGTAGATGTGGTATTATTCAGAAAAAGAAACGATCAGAAATGAATCATAATATAAGACACAAAACAATATTATTCAACTGCAGTATGATGACAAGGCAAAGTAAAGTGTATAAGACATTTAAATTGTAATTAACCTGCGTATAAGACAATATTTTAGGTATAATTTAAAGTCTTATACTCTGAAATTTATATCATCAGCTTCTTTTTTTAACTTCAAATAAAATCTATCATTATTTTCTCTGCAGTAGAAAGTCTTATACGTATAACATTCAGCAATATCTCCAAGAGGTTTTCCTCGAAGTTAATTTTTAAGCGTTTCATTTTTAGTAAACATCTTCACTTAATGATTCTCCTCGTTTTTCTTTTTTCCTTTTTCAGTTGTCATTTAATTTGCAGCATTAATAAGTGTCTCATTGTTTATAAACAAAAACATTACAAAAAAATACTTATATTTCTTAAAGAGTACTTGGTTGCTTGTTGCATGCCTCATAAATTAGCAACAACAACAACAATTAAATAAATAAAACAAATAAATAATAATTCATACACACACAAACACTCTCCATATAAGACAATATAAGACTTTCATTCATTCATGACTCATCATCGCTTTTCTCCTTTTCGGAAACAATTGTGGACCCAACAAAATAATAATGAAACATTGAAATTTTCTTCTCCACCAATAATGTTGACAATAAAATGTTGTCATTTTTGTCTTCATTGTTTTAGTGTGTGTGTGGCAATGAGCCTGGCAAATGGTTGCATGAATTATAATTCGCTAGAGGAAAATTCATATCTTCTTTTATTTATGATTCGTCGTACTTGAATTAATAAAATTTAAAAAAGAAAATGAAAAAAAGTTCCATTGAAAATGCTGCTGATGAAAGAAATTAAATGAAAAATATTTATTTTTTTTTATGATAAAAATAAATTGCAACACAATTTTCTCAAGAAATGCATTACCAGATAATGACAATAATATGTGATACTTGTTAGTTATTAAGTCAATTAAATGTTGCTAAAGTTTTAATATAAAAATAAAAGAAAATGGGAGAAAAAATTGAAAATCTTTTAAGTGAAAATTATTGTTTTATATTTTGAGATTCAATAATATTTTGAATTAAATGAAAAACTCTTATACTGATTTTATGATACAAAAGTAAAGGAAAACTTTTATACAAATAATTGAGAAAAATCATGAGTATAAGACGTTATTAACATAAAGTATAAGAGAATAAAAACTGCACTAGAACTGAAATAGAACTGAAATATAACTGAACTAGAACTGACTTGGAACTGAACTAGAACTGAACTTTAACTGATCTTAAACTGAACTAGAAGTGAACTAAAACTGGACGAGAACTGAACTAAATTAGAATAGAAGTAGAACTGAAATTTAACTGAACTAGAATTGAACTAGAACTGGACTTAACTAAACTGAACTGAACTAAACTGAACTAGAATTTAAATTAGAATGTAAAATAGAATTTAGAAAAAATCCGAGTCTGAACTAGAATCTGGAATCTAAACTAGAATTCGACCAAAAACTAGAATCTAAAGTGGAATTTGAATTAAAATCTGAACTAGAAACTTAATTTTAACCTGAATTAGAACCAGAGCTAAAATCAGAACTAGAATCTGAGCTAAAACTAAAGTAAAAATGACAACTTGATAATGATGCGCGACAGCTTGATAATGAGTATAAGACTATTTGTATAAGACTTTTATTTATTATTAAATTATTTTTCATTAGAATTTACCTGAAATTAAAAAAAAATATTTCTATATTTTGAAATAAGATTTCAAATCACCTATTAACGTCTTTTTCCAAGTAAGCAAAAATTCAAGGTTTTCTGTCAAACACATAAGAAAAATTAGTAACTTTATTTATTTAAAATAAAATTTAAATAATAAATATTAAATATTCTAAGAAAAAAAAACGATAAAAAAAACTATTGAAATTATTTGTTCTGCTTCATAAATCTTGTTCGAAAAAAAATCTATTTCGAGTTATTGGAATTAACACTCCTTTAAGCTTTTTTTGTAGAACCAGAGTTCGTTATCATTTTAATGATTTTTTTATTTTATTCTTTGCCTCCCGGACTCCTGTTTTGTATAATTAAGAAACTAATTTAATTCTTTAATTGAATGGATCAAAATACAACAATAATAAAAATAATAAATAAATAAATTATGATCTGAGACTCCAGACACCCAACTAATTGAACAAATAATGTTTTAATAAAACGAGAAAGACTGCTGTATTCGGCTAAGCCGAATCTTCAATACCCTTCAACACAAATGGGAGTGAATTAAATTCATTATGTTTTGTACATACACATTCACTTATACAATCACAGAGTTACACAATATATAGAAGTTTTTCTAAAATATAACAAAATTACATTTTTTTCTATAACATTTTATTCTACTGAACCGATTTTTCCTAGGAAGAATCAAGAGGTTCATTTAGCTTAATCTTACGGCGAAATATCATTCTAATGTGTCGATTTATAACTGATAATTTTATGAAAGTTTTTTTTTCCAGGACCTTGAGGTTACCTCAGATATCGGTCTATATCTTTTAATATACTGAACCGAATTTGATGGTTTTAAATAGGAAACTTCTTAGGACTGTGACAAATACTCAGGCCTAATTTCATTAAACTCAATAAATGACAAACGGACATACAGGCAGGCATAGCTAAAACGATTCAGACTATGATTTAATGCAAGAATTGATATACATTATGTGTTTTGAGATGATTCCTTCTTAGCGTTACACATGGCATAACAAAGTTAATATGCCCTCCTTTTCAGCAATTGTGGTGGACAAAAGGAAAAAAGTTTATTTAACTGGATCTTTAAACATTAATTTACAAGCAGAATACAACAATAAAATTTATATTCATCTTATTTGTAGCATTTTTTTTTGTGTTATGATGAAAATGGAGAATGGAAGTTAATTTGAATTTTAATACATCATTTATTTTTATATGGCAGATGATGCTCCTCAACAGCCATCGTCATCGTCACCATCATCTTCATCATCATCATTATCATATTCATTGTTATCATCATAAAAATGTATAAATTGCAACTGAAAGATGCAGCCAACAAGTTAAGGGATCTGTCAGCATGACTGACTAACGGTCCAAACGACTGTTTGCCTTCCAAGCAGCAGGGCAACAAAAAAAAGGGATAAAGAAAAACTTCATTTATAAAATTTTTGATTACTGCAAACAAGTACTTATAAAAATTTATTCCAAAAAAAAAGAGAGAGAGATGAGATGAGAAAGAAAGATGCACATTATTGTCTACGTTATGGACAGAAATCATGCCTTAATGCATAAAGATGAAAAAGAAGAAGAAGCTTAAATAAAGTAACAATCAAATAAGAAAAACCTCACAATCATATGAAAATGCCGTCTTTGGCAGTCAGAAACTCAGAAACACGTTCCATTTATCACAAAAAAAAAAACAACAAAAAAAATCGGAAAGAGAAAAGTATATAAAAATAAAAAATGCATGAAGGATAAGAAGAAATCTGAAAAAAAAGAACACACATAAATGGAAAAAATGCTTGTAATAAAGGAATTAAATGAAATAAAGCTTTTTCTCATTTTTCAAACTGTAAATTTATGGAATTAAAATTTAAGTTAAAGTCAAGGCGAATTTCAAATATTTGCATAAAATTGAAAGTATAAGAGTTTTGGAAAGCGTATAAGACTATATACTAAGTATAAGACTTTGTCCAAAGTATAAATGTTTTTACTTAAAATAAAATAAAAGAATTTTTAAAAACTTTACTCCAAATATACAACAGTATAAGACATTTGTATATAAAAGTATAAGACTTTAAGGTAAGTATAAGATAGAGAGTATAAAATACATTTTTAATATTTGATACTATAGAGAACTTATAAACTGGGCTTAAGACTTTTAGACATTATTCTCAATTGAATTGAAAAATAACACAATGTATAAGAGTTTTCTTCTGAGTTTAAATTTCAAACTTTATAGTGATTATAATGACTTAAGCTGAGAATAAGGCTTTTAAACATTTAACATTGTGGAGTATGATATATAAGATGAAATATAAAACACTGTATAAGACTTTATTCTATTTATAAATTTCAAACTAAATATAACACAATATAGTTATTTGGTATATAAATCGTTATTTTAGAGTACATTACTCCGAGTATAAGAATTTTTGGAAAATAACATAATTTATAAGACTTTTCCCTATATTATAAGATCAAACAAAGAGTATAAGACTTAACGCTAAGTATAATACTTTACATAAGTTTAATAGTTAAACGTATTACACGAGTCCTAACGTTTAACATCTGATTTTAAAGTATATTAACTGTATAAAAGACTATTTACCGAGTATAAGAGTTTTCATTACACAATATTCTAAAAATAAATGGATCTAAGATTAAACACTGAGTGTAGGAGTATTAGGAGAATTAAATATTAATATTTGGAGATACATTTTTATTAAAAATTTGTGCAAGAATTTTGTATAAGAATTTATTGTAAAAGTATCTGTTCTGCATATAAGACTAAGTTTACAATTTAATTAAATCGCAATCTGAATATGAAATTTTATAAAAATGGAAATTATTTCAAAGCATTTCAAGTACAAAATTCTCAGTTTGATTTGAAGGCAATATAAGACTTTTGGATATAAGACAATCAATAGATTGACCAGTATACAACATAAGTTTGTATATAATACAAACGATTGAGTATAGAAGAAAAAACTACAGTTTAACAAATGTAAAATTAAAGTTTAAAAGAGCATGATAAACGTTAATATAAGATTACATTTAAACGTATAAGAGTTTATCATAAAATGAGAAAGATAATAAGAAGAATCTATAGCTTTAGTATAAGACTACACAGTCTAACTTTAATTGAAATGTAAAATGTCAGACTTAATAAGAAAAATTTTATTACAAAAATAGAATCTCCAATTAGAGTACTTTTCAGAGTATAATACTAAATTATTATTCTTTCTCTCTTTCTTCTCAATGGATTTTTTATTTATTTATTTCTTCATCTTTAGCATATTTATACACAAGTTGCTGATGAAAGTTGACTGCTTACAACACTTAAGCGTTCATGCAACAGACAACAGAAGATGCACTTTTTTTTTAAATGCAAAAGCATGATAAATGAACAACAAGAACAAAAGAGAAAAAGAACAAAATAAAAAATCCCTAAAAAAAAATTAACTAAAAAAAGAAATTCCTTCGCACATTTAAACTTCAGAAAATAACAACAAAAATTTGTTAAAATTTCATGCAAGAAATCCAAACAACAGTTAAGAAACTTAAAAAATATGTTTCCTGAACAAAAAAAACAACAACCAAAACATCGACCATTGTAAACGACACGCATTCGCCAGCAAACCAACAAAATGACAAAAATAAACAAATTTGAAAAAATTTATATAAAAAAATGTCGAGGTTTTTTATCAAAATTTTATTCTTTTTACAGTTTGTACGTTCATTGCATAATATTGGATCCAGTAAATCGTTCTCGTATTATAAATGTTATTTCTATGCTGTAGCATTGTTGCAAAATGCTATTAAATTTGTAATGAAATTTTTGTCTTTGGTTTTTTGTGGAAAAAAGGGTCAGTCCGAAAAGAACTTGATTAATGCTATTGCAGGAAATTTTTGAATAATTCCTAAATTTTCCGAAATTTTAAGAAAATTTTCAAAAACTTTCTCTCTATAGGAAATTTTCTCTCTACAGAAATTTTTCCTAAACTTTCTCTCTAAAGGAAATTTTCTCTCTACAGGAAATATTTCGAAAATTTTCTCTCTATAAAAAATTTTTCAAAAATTTTTCCTCTATAAAAAATTTTTCAAAAATTTTCTCTTTATAGTGAATTTTTCGAAAATTTTTTCTTTACAGGAAATTTTTTGAAAATTTTCTCTCTATAGGAAATTTTTCGAAAGTTATCTCTCCATAGGAAAATTTTCAAAAATTTCCTCTCCATAGGAAAATTTCCGAAAATTTTCTCTTCATAGAAATTTTTCGAAAATTACTTCTCTAAAAGAAAATTTTCGAAAGTTTTCTATTTATAGAAAATTTTTCGAAAATTTTCTCTTTATAGGAAATTTTTCGAAAATTTTCTCTTTATAGGAAATTTTTCGAAAATTTTCTCTCCATTGGAAATTTTTCGAAAATTTTCTCTCCATAGAAAAATTTCGAAAATTTTCTCTTCATAGAAATTTTTCGAAAATTATCTCTCCATAGGAAATTTTTCGAAAATTTTCTCTCTAAAAGAATTTTTTCGAAAGTTTTCTCTTTAAAAGAAATTTTTCGAAAGTTTTTTCTTTAAAAAAAATTTTCGAAAATTTTCTCTTTATAGGAAATTTTTCGAAAATTTCCTCTTTATAGGAAATTTTTCGAAAATTTTCTCTTTAGAGGAAATTTTTCGAAAATTTTCTCTTATAGGAAATTTTTCGAAAATTTTCTCTTTATAGGAAATTTTTCGATAATTTTCTCTTTATAGGAAAATTTTCGATAATTTTCTCTTTATAGGAAATTTTTCGATAATTTTCTCTTTATAGGAAAATTTTTGAAAATTATCTCTCCATAGGAAAATTTTTGAAAATTTTTCGCTCTATAGGAAATTTTTCCGAAAATTTTTGAAAATTTTCCCTCTTAAGGAAATTTTTCGAAAATTTTCCCTCTAAAGGAAATTTTTCCTAAAATTTTCGCTCTATAGGAAATTTTTCGAATGTATTCTTTTTATAGAAAATTTTACGAAAATTTTCTCTTTATAGGATATTTTTCGAAAATTTTCGCTCTATAGGAAATTTTTCCGCAAATTTTCGCTCTATAGGAAATTTTTCAAAAATTTTCTCTCTAGAAGAAAATTTTCTCTTAAAGAAAATTTGCAAAAATTTTTTCTCTAAAAGAAAATTTTCGAAACCTTTCCGTATCTAGGAAAATTTTCTCTCCATAGGAAAATTAATCGAAAAACTTTTCCCTGTATTGGAAATTTTCTCTCTGTAGGAATTTTTCGAAATTTTCGCTCTTAAACAAATTTTTCGAAAATGTTCTCTCTAAAGCAAAATTTTGGAAATTTCCTCTCTAAAGTAAATTTTTCAAAAATTTTCTTTTCAGATTTTTCTATCTAAATTAAATTTTTTCTCGAAAATTCAGAATTTAGACTAAAGTTTAGTATCTGGGCTTCAGATCAGTGTCCGCACTCTAATTCAGAGTTTGGAGTCTGCACTATAGTTCATAGTCTGGCTCAGAATCTGAACTAGAGGCCAGACTATGAACTATTTAGCCTTAAGAATTTTAACCAAAAATCTGTCGAATTTAACCTAAAAAATTAAATTCTCTTATGTCTCTCGAGTAGTGGAATAAAATAGTAATAAACCATTATTTTTATTCTCTATTACAACAACAATAAAAAACAAATCATTGAACGTATGCAGACATACGTACGAACAGCTGAACTGACCATTGACTCCCTATTTAGTCACTACAGACGATTACAAACAAAATCACATTCTCTCACTCCCATTCACATTAGACATCAGTTCCATATATTGATAGCAACCAGCGCGTACTTAAAACACAACAACAAAAACAAAAGGCGAAAACAAAAAAAACTTCCGCTGTATTTTATTTGTTGTGGTCGGTTAAAGAAAAAAATGAATTTATTTATTTTAGATGATTTTTTGTTTTTTGTTTTTTTTTTGATTCTGTTTCATTTTTCATTTCTAAGTCACGCATGGTCACCATTAATTTTATAAAGCCAAAGTTTGTTTGTATGTTTGTATATTTACTCTCACACTCACACACTCATGCAACTAAAACCAATAAGTTTAAGTTTTTTTAAACAAAATTGTAAATCTTTTACGGTTGTGGCTGCTGCCGTTGCTGATGCTGATGGAGCTGATGCTGAGGTTGACGTTGACGTTTTAGCTTAACGCGAGGGCGTTAAATGCCAAAATGCAAATGTGGTTTAAACAACTTTTAACACTTTGGCTTTATGTTTGTCTTAATGACCGTCCCTCACTCTTTTTAGTTTGCCACTTTTATGAGGGCTGCTGCTTGAATATGGAAATGGAAGTAAATGCACAAGAGCTTTTTTGTTGGATCTGGAGTTTATCGCTTTGAATTTTTAACACATTTTTTTTTTATCAAAAATTTATTGAATAAAAAATGGACAAAAAATAAACAACAAAACAGTTACAGAGTTATTGACTTAAAAATGCAGGAAAACGATAAAAGAAAACACATGTAAAGTTAAAAATGCTAAAATTAAGGTTTATGGAGATTTTTTTGGAATAAATTAAAGATTAGATAAGGACACTAATAACTCTATTCAATGGTTATAAGACAGACAGTTTAAGAAAACGATTTTCTAATGATCAAATTGAGAAAAACTCAACATAAATAGTAATTTTCCTAAGGAGAGCAAATTTTCAAACAATTTCTCAGAGAGAGAAAATTTCCTATAGAGAGTAAATTTTCGAAAAATTTTCTATAGAGAGTAAATTTTCGAAAAATTTTCTATAGAGAGTAAATTTTCGAAAAATTTCCTATAGAGAGTAAATTTTCGAAAAATTTCCTATAGAGAGTAAATTTTCGAAAAATTTCCTATAGAGAGTAAATTTTCGAAAAATTTCCTATAGAGAGTAAATTTTCGAAAAATTTCCTATAGAGAGTAAATTTTCGAAAAATTTCCTATAGAGAGTAAATTTTCGAAAAATTTTCTATAGAGAGTAAATTTTCGAAAAATTTCCTATAGAGCGAAAATTTTCGAAAAATTTCCTATAGAGAGTAAATTTTCGAAAAATTTCCTATAGAGAGTAAATTTTCGAAAAATTTCCTATAGAGAGTAAATTTTCGAAAAATTTCCTATAGAGAGTAAATTTTCGAAAAATTTCCTATAGAGAGTAAATTTTCGAAAAATTTCCTATAGAGAGTAAATTTTCGAAAAATTTCCTATAGAGAGTAAATTTTCGAAAAATTTCCTATAGAGAGTAAATTTTCGAAAAATTTCCTATAGAGAGTAAATTTTCGAAAAATTTCCTATAGAGAGTAAATTTTCGAAAAATTTCCTATAGAGAGTAAATTTTCGAAAAATTTCCTATAGAGAGTAAATTTTCGAAAAATTTCCTATAGAGAGTAAATTTTCGAAAAATTTCCTATAGAGAGTAAATTTTCGAAAAATTTCCTATAGAGAGTAAATTTTCGAAAAATTTTCTATAGAGAGTAAATTTTCGAAAAATTTCCTATAGAGCGAAAATTTTCGAAAAATTTCCTATAGAGCGAAAATTTTCGAAAAATTTCCTATAGAGCGAAAATTTTCGAAAAATTTCCTATAGAGTGAAAATTTTCGAAAAATTTCCTAAAGAAAGTAAATTTTCGAAAAATTTCCTAAAGAAAGTAAATTTTCGAAAAATTTCCTATAGAGCGAAAATTTTCGAAAAATTTCCTATAGAGCGAAAATTTTGAAAAATTTCCTACAGAGAGTTAATTTTCGAAAAATTTCATATAGAGCGAAAATTTTCGAAAAATTTCCTATAGGAAGTAAATTTTCGAAAGATTTCCTATAGAGCGAAAATTTTCGAAAAATTTCCTATAGAGATCAAATTTTGTAATAAAATTGTCTTCCATAATTGTTCTATTTTTATAAAAAATTTGTTCAATTTAAAAAATTAAATAAATAAAATTTAAATTAAAAATTCTATTATCGCACAAACCCAGAGCTGACAGTTACAGCAAACACTCCTTGGGAAATCCCACATTAGAAATGGAACAAATTTAAACGAATTGTAATCAACAAATACAACAAATTTTATTCTATTTATTGATAGAAAACAAATTTCAACAACAACAACAATAAAAATGACAACAATCTAATTAAATAGAATAAAAAGTAGAAAAGAAACGTATTTACAATAACAATAATTATTACAATTCAACAACAACATTTATTGCAAATCGACAACAACAACAACAACGAACAACAACTTAACATATGAAAACCAATCAACTAAATTGACGGGGTTTGTCGAAATGTCTTCTATATATTCATGATGCTCCCCAGCAATTCCTCTCATTTCAGTCAGTTACACTCAAATCGTTGATAGAATTTAAAAAATGTTTTAAATAATAAAAAAAAACAACAACAAGAGCAACAAATAAATAAATGGATTTATATTTATTATTTTTATTTATCAAACACCACATGTTGCATAGCTAAATGTGCAACATTATTAAGTGTTGAGTTGCATGTTCATTATATGAGTTTCGATGGAAAAAAATATCGCACAATTTACAACATTTGGACACAAAATTCCTCAAAATCCACTAACAAACATATTTAAGTACTTTTTGTTACTTGTGCGTATGTGTGTGTGTATTTTTCACACACTAACACACACACACACATACATGTATGATAATATTTATGACTTTGTTTTTAAATTCCTGCAACACATGCTGCGCTCTTTTTTATTTGAGGAAGTAAATCCAACACAGAAAAAATTAATTAATGAAAAATAAGATTAAAAAGCAAATCTGCTATAAATTGAAGATTTGAAAATTCTATTTATAGCAAATTTACTCGAATATCCCTTTAATTATATTATAAATAGCAAATTTACCATAAATTATAGTAAATTTACTACAAATTTGGAAAAATTCGTAAATTTGTTATAAATTTTCTATAAAATGTAAATTTACTATAAATTTGCTATAAATAGTAAATTTGCTATGATTAGAAAATTTACCAAAAACTATAAATAGTATATTTACTACTTTTTTTTGCTATTTATAGCATAATAGTACTATTCACGTAGTATTATGCTATAATTAGTAAATTTACTATAAATCTGCTATAAATTGTAAATTTGCTCTAAATCTGCTATAAATTGTAGCTTTACTATCAATTTGCTATAAATAGTAAATTTACTATAAATCTGCTATAAACAGTAAATAGTAAACTTGCTAAAATTTGCTATAAATTTTAAATCTACTATTAATTTGCTATAAATAGTAAATTTACTATAAATTTCTATAAATAGTAAATCTACTATAAATCTGCTAAAAATAGCAAATTTACCTTAATTTGCTATAAATTGTCAATTTACTATTAATTTGCTATAAATAGTAAATTTACTATAATTTGCTATAAATAGCAAAATTACAATAAATCTGCTTAAAATAGTAAATTTACTATAAATCTGCTAAAAGTAGTAAATTAACTATAAATTCGCTATAAATTGTTAATTAACAATTAATTTGCTATAAATAGTAAATTTACTATATTTTGCTATAAATAGCAAAATTACTATAATTTTCTATAAATTGTAAATTTACCATAAATCTGATATAAATAATAAATTTACTACAAATCTGCCATAAATTGTAAATTTACTTTAAATCTGCTATAAATAGTAAACTAGTTACTATAAATCTGCTAAAAATAGTAAATTTACTACAAATTTGCTATAAATAGTAAATTTACTATAAATCTGCTATAATTTGTAAGTTTACTATAAATTTGCTATAAATAGTAAATTTACTATAAATCTGCTTTTAATAGTAAATTTACTATAAATTTGCTATAAATAGCAAAATTACTATAAATTTGCTATAAATAGTAAATTTACTATAAATCTGCTTTTAATAGTAAATTTACTATAAATTTGCTATAAATAGCAAAATTACTATAAATTTGCTATAAATAGTAAATTTACTATAAATCTGCTTTTAATAGTAAATTTACTATAAATTTGCTATAAATAGCAAAATTACTATAAATTTGCTATAAACAGTAAATTTACTACGAATCTGCTAAAAATAGTAAATTTACTATAAATTTGCTATAAATAGTAAATTTTACTATAAATTTGCTATAAATAGTAAGTTTACTATAAATCTGCTATAAATACTAAATTTACTATAAATCTGCTATAAATTGTAAATTAACTATAAATCTGCTTTTAATAGTAAATTTACTATAAATCTGCTTTAAATTGTTAATTTTACTATAAATTTGCTATAAATAGTAAATTTTACTATAAATTTGCTATAAATAGTAAATTTACTATAAATCTGCTAAAAATAGTAAATTTACTATAAATTTGCTATAAATAGTAAATTTTACTATAAATTTGCTATAAATAGTAAATTTACTATAAATCTGCTAAAAATAGTAAATTTACTATAAATTTGCTATAAATTGTAAATTTACTATAAATTTGCTATAAATAGTAAATTTACTATAAATTTGCTATAAATAGTAAATTTACTATGAATCTGCTATAAATAGTAGTAAACATTAGTAATATGCTATAAATTGTAAATTTACTATGAATCTGCTATAAATAGTAAATTTACTATGAATCTGCTATAAATAGTAAATTTACTATAAATTTGCTATAAATTGTAAATTAACTATAAATCTGCTTTTAATAGTAAATTTACTATAAATCTGCTTTAAATTGTAAATTTTACTATAAATTTGCTATTAATAGAAAATTTACTATAAATCTGCTTTTAATAGTAAATTTACTATAAATTTGCTATAAATAGTAAATTTTCTATAAATCTACTATAAATTGTAAATTTACTATAAATCTGCTATAAATTGTAAATTTACTATAAATTTGCTATAAATTGTAAATTTACTATAAATTTGCTATAAATAGTAAATTTACTATAATTTTGCTCTTAATAGTAAATTTACTATGAATCTGCTATAAATAGTAGTAAACATTAGTAATATGCTATAAATTGTAAATTTACTATGAATCTGCTATAAATAGTAAATTTACTATGAATCTGCTATAAATAGTAAATTTACTATAAATTTGCTATGAATTGTAAATTTACTATGAATTTGCTATAAATAGTAGTAAACCTTAGTAATATGCTACAAATAGTTAATTTACTATGAATCTGCTATAAATAGTAAATTTACTATGAATCTGCTATAAATAGTAAATTTACTATAAATTTGCTATAAATTGTAAATTTACTATGAATCTGCTATAAATAGTAAATTTACTATGAATCTGCTATAAATAGTAAATTTACTATAAATTTGCTATAAATAGTAAATTTACTATAAATTTGCTATGAATTGTAAATTTACTATGAATTTGCTATAAATAGTAGTAAACCTTAGTAATATGCTATAAATAGTTAATTTAATAGTAGTAAACCTTAGTAATATGCTATAAATAGTTAATTTACTATGAATCTGCTATAAATAGTAAATTTACTATAAATTTGCTATAAATTGTAAATTTACTATGAATCTGCTATAAATAGTAAATTTACTATGAATCTGCTATAAATAGTAAATTTACTATAAATTTGCTATGAATTGAAAATTTACTATGAATTTGCTATAAATAGTAAATTTACTATAAATTTGCTATAAATAGTAAATTTACTATAAATTTGCTATAAATATTAAATTTACTATGAATCTGCTATAAATAGTAGTAAACATTAGTAATATGCTATAAATTGTAAATTTACTATGAATCTGCTATAAAATAGTAAATTTACTATGAATCTGCTATAAATAGTAAATTTACTATAAATTTGCTATGAATTGAAAATTTACTATGAATTTGCTATAAATAGTAAATTTACTATAAATTTGCTATAAATAGTAAATTTACTATAAATTGCTATAAATATTAAATTTACTATGAATCTGCTATAAATAGTAGTAAACATTAGTAATATGCTATAAATTGTAAATTTACTATGAATCTGCTATAAATAGTAAATTTACTATGAATCTGCTATAAATAGTAAATGTACTATAAATTTGCTATGAATTGAAAATTTACTATGAATTTGCTATAAATAGTAAATTTACTATAAATTTGCTATAAATAGTAGTAAACCTTAGTAATATGCTACAAATAGTTAATTTACTATGAATCTGCTATAAATAGTAAATTTACTATGAATCTGCTATAAAATAGTAAATTTACTAAATTGCTATAATAGTAAATTTACTATGAATCTGCTATAAATAGTAGTAAACATTAGTAATATGCTATGAATTGAAAATTTTACTATGAATTTGCTATAAATAGTAAATTTACTATAAATTTGCTATAAATAGTAAATTTACTATAAATTTGCTATAAATAGTAAATTTACTATAAATTTGCTATAAATATTAAATTTACCTATGAATCTGCTATAAATAGTAGTAAACATTAGTAATATGCTATAAATTGTAAATTTACTATGAATCTGCTATAAATAGTAAATTTACTATGAATCTGCTATAAATAGTAAATTTACTATAAATTTGCTATGAATTGAAAATTTACTATGAATTTGCTATAAATAGTCAATTTACTATAAATTTGCTATAATATTAAATTTACTATGAATCTGCTATAAATAGTAGTAAACATTAGTAATATGCTATAAATGTAAATTTACTATGAATCTGCTATAATAGTAAATTTACTATGAATCTGCTATAATAGTAAATTACTATAAATTTGCTATGATTGAAAATTTACTATGAATTTGCTATAAATAGTAAATTTACTATAAATTTGCTATGAAGTAAATTTAAATTTGCTATAAATAGTAAATTTATAAATTTCCTATAAATAGTAGTAAACCTATAATATGCAAAAGTTTTTACTAAATTTCCTATAAAGTAAATTTACTAAATCTGCTATAGTAAATTTAATAAATTTGCTATAAATTGTAAATTTTAAATAAATTTCCTATTAATAGTAAATTTACTATAAATCTGCTTTAAAGTAAATTTTACTAAATTTGCTAAATAAATTTCTATAAATCTGCAGAAATATAAATTTCTATAAATTTCTATAAATAGTAAATTTTCTATAGAGCTATAAATTGTAAATTTACTATAAATCTGCTATAAATATCTTACTATAATTTTGCTATTTTTTATATAAATTTGCTATAAATAGTAAATAAAATTTAAATTAATAAAATTCTATATCGCTACAAATAGTAGTGACAGTACATGCTATAAATTGTAAATTTACTTGAATGGAACAAATTTACTATGAATTGCTATCAACAAATACAATAAATTTTATTCTATTTATTGATAGAAAAACTAAATTTCAACAAAACAAAATAAATAATAAATAGTTAATTAAATATGAATAAAGTAGAAATAGAATTTACTATAAATCTGCTATAAATAAGTAAATTACAATTGCTAAAAGTAAATTTACTATGCAAATGCATAAACAGTAAACTTAACTATGAAAATCTCTATAAATTAGTAAATGTCTTCTATATTTCTGATAGTAATTAACTCTCATTTAGTCAGTTACATAAATCGCTGAAGAATTTACTATAAATTTTTTAAATAGAAAAAAACAACTTAGCAACTATAAATAAATGGATTTTCTATAAATCTACTATAAATTTAAATTTACTATAAATCTGCTATAAATGTAAATTTACTATAATTTGCTATAAATTGTAAATTTATTATAAATTTGCTATAAATAGTAAATTTACTAAATTTTGCTCTTAATAGTAAATTACTATGAATCTGCTAAAATAGTAGTACATTAGTAATATGCTATAAATTGTAAATTTATTATGAATTTGCTATAAATAGTAAACACTATAACATTTGCTATGAATTGAAAATTTTATGAATTTGCTATAAATAGTAGTAAACCTTAGTAATCTGCTATAAATAGTTAATTTACTATGAATCTTATAAATAGTAAATACTAAAATTTGCTATAATTAGAAATTTACCAAAAACTATAAATAGTATATTACTACTTTTTTTGCTATTTTGCATAAATAGTAATATTTACTAGTATTGCTATAAATAGTAAATTTACTATAAATCTGCTATAAATTGTAAATTTGCTATAAATCTGCTATAACTTTACTATAAATTTGCTATAAATAGTAAATTTACTATAAATCTGCTATAAATAGTAAATAGTAAACTTGCTAAATTTGCTATAAATTAAATCTACTATTAATTTGCTATAAATAGTAAATTTACTATAAATTTGCTATAAATAGTACTATAAATCTCCTAAAAATAGCAAATTTACCTTAATTTGCTATAAATTGTCAATTTACTATTAATTTGCTATAAATAGTAAATTTACTATAATTTGCTATAAATAGCAAAATTACAATAAATATGCTTAAAATAGTAAATTTACTATAAATCTGCTAAAAGTAGTAAATTAACTATAAATTCGCTATAAATTGTTAATTAACAATTAATTTGCTATAAATAGTAAATTTACTATATTTTGCTATAAATAGCAAAATTACTATAATTTTCTATAAATTGCAAATTTACCATAAATCTGATATAAATAATAAATTTACTACAAATCTGCCATAAATTGTAAATTTACTTTAAATCTGCTATAAATAGTAAATTTACTACAAATTTGCTATAATTTGTAAGTTTACTATAAATCTGCTATAAATAGTAAATTTACTATAAATCTACTATAAATAGTAAATTTACTATAAATTTGCTATAAATAGTAAATTTACTATAAAGCTGCTTTTAATAGGAAATTTACTATAAATTTGCTATAAATAGCAAAATTACTATAAATTGCTATAAACAGTAAATTTACTACGAATCTGCTAAAAATAGTAAATTTACTATAAATTTGCTATAAATAGTAAATTTACTATAAATCTGCTATAAATACTAAATTTACTATAAATCTGCTATAAATTGTAAATTAACTATAAATCTGCTTTTAATAGTAAATTTACTATAAATCTGCTTTAAATTGTAAATTTTACTATAAATTTGCTATTAATAGAAAATTTACTATAAATCTGCTTTTAATAGTACATTTACTATAAATTTGCTATAAATAGTAAATTTTACTATAAATTTGCTATAAATAGTAAATTTACTATAAATCTGCTAAAAATAGTAAATTTACTATAAATTTGCTATAAATAGTAAAATTTACTATAAATTTGCTATAAATAGTAAATTTTCTATAAATCTACTATAAATTGTAAATTTACTATAAATCTGCTATAAATTGTAAATTTACTATAAATTTGCTATAAATTGTAAATTTACTATAAATTGCTATAAATTGTAAATTTACTATAAATTTGCTATAAATTGTAAATTTACTATGAATCTGCTATAAATAGTAGTAAACATTAGTAATATGCTATAAATAGTTAATTTATTATGAATCTGCTATAAATAGCAAATGTACTTAAAATTTGCTTTTAATAGTAAATTTATTGTAAATTTTTCTTAAAATCAAAAATTTTCTAAAAATTTGTCTAAAATTACAAATTTTCAAAAAATTTCTTTCATAATCACAAAATTTTGCAAAATTTTCTTTAAATCTAAAATTAAAAAATAATAATAATAAAGATTCAATTTAGTTCCCCTCATTCATTCCCCCTCATTCATTCATTCCATTCATTCATTCATTCATTCATTCATTCATTCCTTTAAAGATCTGCTAATTTAAAATCCAACTGATTTCGTAGTGCCAGCACGTTTTTGCTTTATATTTTTAAATTTGTTTTTCCGTTAAGTTTTCTTTTTATTGTTTTTGTTACTGTTTTCCACTATTTTTCCTATTGACATTTCTAAGCAGTCAAGCGCAACCATTAAAAACGTTTTTGTGTTATTTTTGTTGTAATTTTCCTTTTATTTAGTTGTTTTTTGTTTAAGAAAAATTCTCAACGTTGGTAAAAGTTTTTATGTTAAATAGTTGAACTAGTTTAAATGATCTTAATTGTTCGGTTATACCGAATCTTTAATACCCTCCACCACAAATGTGCGTGAAGTAAATACATTATGTTTCGTTCATACACACTCACACTTATAATAACAAACTTATACGATATGGAAACGTTTTTCTTAAATACAAAACAAAAAGAAAAAAAACAATTAAAAATATATATTTTTTTGTAATTTTTATTTATAAAAAATTTAATTAATTTTTATTTAAAAACTTACCAATTAATATTGATGGCTCCATTTTAAATTAATTAAAAATTTAAATGATTAATATTTTTTTTTGCTTTCGAAATGTTGCTGCTAAAGGGGTATTTTTGTTGTTGTTGTGTTGAATCCAAGGTTGATTATGTTGTTGTTTTTTTTTAATTTATAAATTATTTAATAATTGTTAATGTTAAAGAAATATTATGTATTAAATTCATAATGAATTTATTAAAAATATTTTCTCTCTTTTTTTACATAAATAACAACAAAAAAAACGAAATATAAACAGTTTAATTATTTTATTTTTTTTTTTTTTAATTTTAATTAGTTCTGTAACTAAAAATCACATAAAAGAGTAAAATTTTAATATAAAAATTATTTATTAATGAAAAATAATTTTCCCGCTTTTCTTTTTTAAATAATTTATTTCTTTTTAATAAATAAAACACCAAACTTTTTATTAATTAAATACAAAAACAATTGCATTGATATATAACAATAACAAATATAAAACAGAAAAACCACAAAATAAATAATAAATAAAGAAAAAAATTAATAGCAGCCTTCTCTTTAAGAAAAAAAAACACACTCACTTGCACTCATACTCTCTTTTTAACATTTGAAGAAAATAAACAAAAAAACACAATAACAATTTATTTCATTAAAAAAACGTTATTTTGTTTTCCTATTTCTCTTGCATTTTTTTTAACACACAATTTAATATTCATTTAATAACAACAACAAATACACACAGTTAAAAATTTAACTGCAATTATACTACACATGCATACAAACATGTGTATACTCTCTCTCTCTCTCACCAACTAACAGTAAGCACTTTACAGTACTCAGAGTCTTTAAAGTATAAACGATTACAGACGAGTCTAAAAGGAAAATGTATTTGTTTACATTTGATATGCAACTCATCAGCAACTCTTTTTGTTATTCTCTTGTAAGTATGACTGTGTGTAGGTATGAATGTTTGTTGTATTCTTTATGAGCCCATCAAAATTGTAATAAATATAATAAAAAAAACAACTATTGACACCAACAACAACATACAGTGTTTTAGGTTAAAAATTGAAATGAAAATAAATTTATATCATCCAAACGGATGGTCCGATTTCAATGATATTTCACATAGTAATAGTAGAAGTAGTGGGAAATTCAATTTGGACTTTGTGGACCTAACGGGTTCGCACAGTGGTCCCAAAACGATTTTTTTGGGAAAAATTCTTTAACTTAGAAACTATTGAAAATTTTTTTAACAAAATTTCACATGGACTTTTTTGAAGTGTTTTTCAATTGATATGGAGAAGGACATGTTTATAGTGAGTCTAAGGGTTGGAAAGTAGATTGATCACCTCGGGTATGACCATTTTTGAAAAAAAATTCCCAAAATTTTATTTATGTTTTGATTGAGGCCAAATAATATCTACAAAAGTGCGGTTACATGTGTGAGATATCTCTGATTCTTTAAGAGATTTTAGACCAAAGAAAAATTTGACACATTTTTAAAGGTGTTTTTAAACTTGGTGGGATCTATTCGGCTATAAAAAAATTCTAAAATACTTTTTTCTTGCTTAATTTAACAAATCGCAAAGCAGGTATTTTAAAAAGCTTGATATCTTCCAAAATTGAAGGATTGAAATTTTTGCTTCCCGATATAATTAATAATTTAAAAAAATCAACACTTTTGTATCAATGGAACCCTGTGGACCGACCCCCGTTAAACTCGCCTACACTACTTCCATTAATATATGAAATTTCATTGGAATCGGATTATCCATTTGGAAGTTTCACATTTACTTCCATTTCGTTTTTTTTTATTTGAAACACTGTGCAACATTTATTATTACATTTTTACTGTTGTTTTAATCGTTTGTTTATTCACTGACACTTGTTTCTTTTATTCTTCTTATTTAATTCTTTTTTTAGTTTCTTTTCTTTCTTTTCTTTCAATAAAATTTTGTTTACAAAATTTTGCTTTTCTTTTTTGTTATATTTTTCATTCTTCTGTCTCTTTTAAGCATAAATTCTTATTAGTAAAATGTTGTTGTTGTTGTTTTTGTTATAATATTTTTCTCAAAATATTTAAAAATTTTTTGTTTACAAATCGTAACGCGTGTTTAATTACAAATGTTTGAAAGAGGTTTTGTTAGAGAAAGAGTGAAGGAGAGAGAGAGAGCACAAGAGTGGTGGGAATTTTCATGGAGAATTTGAGATAAGAATCTCTTAACGCAAACAAAACTGATGATTAGAACTTTTAAGGTGGTTTTTTTCGGTAACTTGTTGATCATTTTTAAATGTTTCAATTTACGTCCATTTTTAGTCTTGTGCTACTGAAATTTTTTAAAATTTTCTTATTAAGGAGTGAGATCGAAAAATTCTCAAAAATGTTTAAAAAAGTTTCTTATAAAAATGCTGCTAAAAATTTAGAAGCCGAAAACAGAGTATGGAAATTGAAGTCAAATTTTCTAAAAAAATAATATGGATGACGATGATTTTTCCTGGTCAAACATTCTATGTTGCAGTTGATCGAGGAAATGTTGAAGAAAAGTTTGTAACCCAAAATCAATCAAAATTGCGCTAAAAGTTCTTAATATGGCAAGCAATACGCTGAAGCCGATCAAATAACTCTATAAATACCGAAATTTACATCAAGAAATGTTTCAAAAAATGTTCGCCTCCATTCAAAGGCTTCATAATCTGTCAACTTTTTTTGGTCTGACTCGACATCCTGTCATTATGGTAAACCTTAAGTAAAAGAAGAACAGTAATGTGGTATTTGCACCAAGAAGGGCAAATCCTCCCCAGAGCTAAGGACGAATTAAAGAGCACAAAAAAGGTGTCCAAAATTGTTGTAGATTTTAAACGAAGATGGAGCAAAGTGACAAAAAGTACTATAGCAACGTTTATAATGGCAGGGTTTTCTTAAAAGGTTCAAAATTTCATCACTAGAGATTAAAGTGATCAAATAAAATTATTATTAAAATATGAAAAATCTTTATAGGAAATTTTAAAAAATTTCCCTTCTTAAAAGAATTTTCTTAAATTTTTTTTTTTTTTTTTTTTTTTGAGAAAAAATTTTCTTTAAATTTCTTTTGGTAATAAATCTTCGAAAAATTTACTCTTAATATAAAATTTTGGAAAATGAACTCTTTATAAGACTTTCAAAGTGTCCTTTTGAAGAGAAAATTTCTAAAAATTTAATTTTTAGATGAAATTTTCCTTTTTAAGCATAAATTTTCTAAAAATTTTCTTTTTAGATGAAATTTTCGTATAATTTTCTTTTTAAGAGGAAATTTTTTAAAACTTTTTTCGATAGGATATTTTCTAAAAATTATCTTTTTATAGGAATTTTTCTAAAATTTCCTTTTTTTAATGAACATTTGCAAAAATTTCCTTTTTAAAGGAAATTTTCGAGAAAACTCTTTTTAAGAGAAAAATTTCGAAAATTTTCGAAAAACTTTTTAGAGGAAATTTTGGAAAAACTTCCTTTTTAGGAAAAATTTTTTTTAAACTTCTTTATTATAGGGAATTTTTTTTTAATTGCCTTTTTAAAGGAAATTTTCGATTTTTTTTTTTTTTTTTTTGGGAAATTTCGAAAAATTTTCTTCTTTGGGAAAATTTTCTAAAAATTTTCTTCTTTGGGAAAATTTTCTAAAAATTTTCTCTTTTGGGGAAAATTTCTAAAAGATTTTTTTTTTTTTTTTTTTGGGAAATTTTCCAAAAATGTTTCTAAAAATTTCCCTTTAAGGGAAAATTTTCGAAAAATTTCTTTTTTGTAAATTATCGAAATATTTTCTTTTTTTTTGGGAAAATTTTCTAAAAAAAACCTTTTCAGAGTAGATTTTCAAAAAAATATTTTTACAAATTTCATTTTTATTGAAAATTTTCTAAAAATTTCTTTTTATCGAAATTTTTTTCAAAAATTTCTTTTTATCCTTCTTTGTGGAAATTTTCCAGGTTTTCTTTTTTGGGGAAATTTTCTTAAAATTTTCTTTTATAGTGAAATTTTCGAAAATTTTCCTTTTATGGGGAAATTTTCTTTAAATTTTCTTTAATAGTGAAATTTTCGAAAATTTTCCTTTTATGGGGAAATTTTCGAAAAATTTTCTTTTTTGGGAAATTTTCGAAAAATGTTCTTTTTTGGGGAAATTTATAAAAAAAAATTCTTTTTCAGAGTAGATTTGCAAAAAGAATATTTTTTTACAAAAATTGTTTACAAATTTCTTTCTTACCGAAAATTTAAAAAAAAAAAAATTCTTCGTTATCGAAAATGTTTCAAAAAACTATTTTTATCGAATTTTTTTTTTTAGAAATTTCTTTTTTATAAAAAAATTTAAAAAATATAAGGAATTTTTTATTTTTTTTTAAATAATTTATATTTTTATTATTTTCTTTTAATTAGTCATCTTTTCCCTTTAAAAAACCACAAAATTTATTAGAAATATGAGATTCAGATTCAGCTGGACTTTTTTTATTCATAAAAAAAAATCAGCTATAAAAAGTTAACAAACACAACAACAAAAAAAAAAAAAACTCATTAAACCACAAACGTTAGTAACGATTATTTAACGTTGTTTTTTTCTGTCTTTTCTTAATCAGATGTTTTGTTTAAGTTCTTTATCTCTTTAATTTTTCTATTTCAATTTCCCTTCACCAAATACTCACACAAACATTGAATAACTTTTTCGTAAAAAATCTTTTTGTTTATTTTGTTGTTGTTGTTTTAGTCATGACCGCATGATAAACCAGACAAATATTTCTTTCATAGAACATGCGTACGTTTATACAGCAACAAAACAACAACAACAAAAAAACGAACGTATTCCTCATGATCCCAAAAACAAAAAACAAACAGAAATTAAAAAACCAACAACAACAATGAAAGAAACTCCCCACAAATAAGACACTTAAATAGAAAAGAATGAAATAAAAAACGAACTAAATAAAAAAACACAAGAGATAACGAAACAAACACATGTTGATGGAGACCGCAAAAAAAATATACAATACAAAAACACACTAACCATAATAATACAACAACAACAAACAAATGTTTCTTTTTTACAAAATAACAAGACAACTGGTATTTAAACAACAACAAACACAAACACAAAAAATCCTAATGACACCAAGTACTAGAAGAAAAAATATAACAACAAAACTTAACCCCAAAAAAATGACAGGAAAAAATAAATAACAAAATAGTTAACATTAACTAACAGCCAGAGCAGAAGAGAAAGACAGAGAGTGAGAGAGGGAAAGAGCACAAGTTTAATAACAGCACACAGTGTGCCCTTATCAATATTTTTTGGAAATAATTCTGTAACTTTTCAACCGTTAGCGATATCTTAACGAAATTTCACATAATCATAACTGAGGTGTTTTCGATTTGATTTGGAGAAATACAAGCTCCTACATAGACAAGGGCGTAGTCAGACTCCCTTTAAAGTTGACCACCTCGGGTATGTTGATTTTTTAAAAATTCGCCAAAAATCCATTTATGAATTGAGAGAAAAGAATATATTTTATATAGAAAGTCCTTGTAAATGTTTATAAAACTGAGGTGTTTTCGATTTGATTTGGAGAAGTACAAGCTCCTACATAGACAAGGGCATAGTCAGACTCCCTTTAAAGTTGACCACCTCGGGTATGTTGATTTTATAAAAATTCGCCAAAAATCCATATATGAATGGAGAGAAAAGAATATTTGGTATATAGAAAGTCCTTGTAAATATTTATAAAAAGTACCCTTAATAGTTTGGTTTATCTCTTATTGTTTCTGAGATATTGAAGTCGAAATATTTTTTTAATCAATTTTAAACCCCTTTTTTCAGTTTTTATTTTTAAGATGGCGGACTAACTGTAGGTCCAAAATTTTTTTTAAATATATACCAGATTCCCTATAAAATCCTAAAATATAATAGTTTAATAACGAGATATATATTTGCATCCATTAAAAAGTTATATTAGTCTGAAGTTGGAACTTTAAAAAAAATTATATTTTTTTGAGATTTTTTTACAAAAAGTTGGCAACATTTATTCACTTATAAAATCATTTCTTTGTTGTTTCATAAAGAAATCTAAATGGAACTGCGTGTGAACAAAATCTGGATGAAAGTGGGGCAGAGACATGCCCACAAGCACTTTCCAAACTTGATCGATTTTAGAAAAAAAAATATTTTTTAGGAAATTTTTTAAATCACAATGCTGGAATGAACTTTTAATTATCCTCAATATATTGCTACATATGTACATTTCTACTGAACCGATTTTGACAATTTTTGTAATGGTAATGAAGTGCATATCACCTAATATTATGGCAGAACTTTATTCTAAATTGTCGATTTATTATTTAAAAATTTAATGGAAGTTTCTTGCTTGAATTTAGAGACTGTCTCATATATCGGTCTATATCTTTCAATGTACTGAACAGTTTTAGGAAATACTCAGGGTCAATTTTCATTTTATTCACTGTAAATTAATGTGGATGTGAACGTGCCACATCCACAAAGACAATCAGACATGGACATGGCTAAATCGAATCAGATTTTGATTTGATGCAAAAATATACATTATTGGGTCCGAGTTGATTCCTTATTAGCGTTACACAGGGAGTGATAAATTTCACCAGTGTTGCTAATGGAGGGTATAATAAACAGCTCTAAAAACTGGGATAAAAATTTATTTTTCGACTTGAATATCTCCGAAACCATGAGAGATAACCCAAACAAGTAGATGTTATTTTAATATAGACCTTCTCAATTCATAAATGGATATTTGGCGAATTTTTTCTTTAAATCAACATACCCGAGCTGGTTAAATTTAGGGCATCACAGACTACACCATTGGCCTTATGAGAGTTTGGGTTCCTGCAAATCATCTTCAAAATTACTCAGCTTTGACTCTGGAGAAATTTCGTTAAGATCTCTAATGATTCAGAATTATTTCCAAAAATATCAATCGATTTAGACACACTGTGCAGTGATGTGAAAAAAATTCTTTCAAAGAGTTAATTATAAAAAGAGAATGAAATAAATTAAAATCATCTTTTTTCTCTTTTGCTTATTGTGATTTTGATTGAAGAAGAAACAAAAAAACAACAAAGACAAACAATTGAAGATTGAAAAAGAAACGAAGAATAATAAATGAAAACAAAATCAAACAAATAATGAAAGTAAATTAGAGTTAACTACCAACAACAGCAACAACAACATCGTCATTAACAATTTTACAATTGCAATTTGTGTTACAACAAAAACAAAATTGTTTTTTTTTTTTCTCTATTTTAACTCAAAAGAAAAAATATACCCAAAAGCAGTGTTGCCAATTTGGAGATTTTTTTCCGCTAAATTTAACGATTTTGTATTGGCCATCGCGGAAAAAAAATTAGATTTTAGGCGACATAAATCTTGTGTAAATATGTATTTGAATTCCAAAAACAATACAACATCCCTGTCTGCAACATGTTGTATGGTGGGGCAGAAATAAATCTGTAACATTGGTTTGGCTAGTTGGAGTCATTCATAATTTGATATACCGATAGCAGAAGGAAGAATTTGGAATTTTCATATCCAATATGGTGTTCAAAGCTGCTCTTCTTCAGTGTAATAAAATCGCTATTTGTGGATTTCAGCGTTTTTCGTTGTTAAAATCCCCTAAATTGATGATGATCGTTAGAGTACAATTGGCAGCACTGGCCAGAGGCTTTAATTTCATCTCAAATTACTTTAATAATTTGACAGTCGACAACAACAACAACATTTACAAATTCCAAGAAAGGAATTTTGTAATTTTTTTTTGCAATTTTTTTCTCTCTTTTTTTCTAAATAAAAAAGAATCCTTTTAATTTTTTTGCAAAAAAAAAATGGGATTAAAAGACAAGAAGAAGTAAACATGACAACTTCAAGTTTATTATTTTTTTTTTGGTTGCTTTTGGTACCCTTTTTTTGCAGTTGTTTGCTTTTGTTTCAATTTTCTTTAATGGAAAACAGATTAAATGGGAATTTTGTTAAAAGAACATAAAGGTCGACTTAAAAACGGGGGCTACAAAAAATAATGATAAGAGCGCTATAGTCAGAACCTAATGCAGACAAAATAATTTTGGCCACGACCCTCGTTAAAGTTGATTTCATAACTCAAAACTCCTTTTTTTTCTTGGAAAAAATTCTGTAACTTAAAAACTGTTAATCAAATTTCACACAATTAAAGCTAAATTATTTTCGTATTGATCTGGTAAAGTATAGACCCCTACCTGGTCAGGGGCCTGATCGACAAACCTCCAAACTTCACTAACTCGTTTAAGAAATTAAAATTATGGTTAGTGCTAAACTATTGATTTGAAGGAGTTAAGCTCCTGTTTTTTTGACGGGGGCCTAATGGGCAAATCACCATAATTCACCAACACGTTTATCTGTAACTTCTGTAACTGTAACTTTTTATACGTTCCACATATTTTAATAAAATTTCACTTAAAGCTGAGATTAATACCGGACTCTATCTGGACAAAATTCAAAGCTTTCAAAATAGGCCACCTCCTTTAGGTTGATTTTATATAAAATCAAGAAATATTAATAAATAAGTTGAGACAAAAGATATTTTGGATATCGATAGTCCTCCTTTTGTGTATCAAAATTTTATATATTTTAGCTTATAACTTTCTTTTTTTCTACCGATCCGATTTGAATGATTCTGTATGTATGTAAAGCTTCATTTCATGGTTAAATTCCATATAAATTCAAATACTTTTTGTTGAAGATTTTAGGAAAAGTTCTTGGAGTTTGTGAGTTCTCTCAGATATCACTCTATAACTTTCTTTGCAAATGGACCAATAAAGCTGGAAACGGCTGAAATCAACAACAAAATCTCAGAAAAAAGAACTATCACTTTAGGTTTCCTCTTATAGTTTCAGAGATATTTAGTCTAACAAAAATTTTAATCCATTTTCAATTTTGTTCTTTTCCAGTCGTTTTAAGTTAAAGGACTTAAATACGGATCCCAAAAACCTTTTTAAAATGTGTGTCGGATTCTCTATAAAATGTCGTCGAATGTTATTTCGCTTACGTTTTCATCGATATCAAACGCTTGTATGCGAAATTTATTTTCTTATACAGGCCAACCGAAATCCAGATTCCTCTTGAAAAATATAGCAATTTTGATATTGATAGTGATCTGTACTTCTCCAAATTGACTCGAAAGTTCTGCAGCTCTAAATATGACATTTAAGATACCGCCATCAAACTATTTCCAATGTTATTATACCGGAGGAACTTGTTCGCTGATAGAAAACCTGATTCAGGTGGAAAGAATTATGTTTTTGAAGCCAAAAAAATAGAGTAGAATAATGGATGACGAAGCGTAGGCTTTTCGCAATTTCCTGCCCTAAAATTACACCAGGAATTTGCGAGAGAGATATTGAAGAAAATTTGGAACCCAAACGCAAAAAGGTTCTTTATATGGCAAACAATATTTGTTAAAAGGGGCCTCTATAAATATCGAAATTTACAACAGGGAATTTTTACAAAAAAGGCTGCTTCGTTCATATGACTGCATAATGCGTCCTCTTATTGTTGGCCTGAATTGACATCCTGTAAACAAGACTTGAGTTGTGTAAAAATGTGATATTTAAATCAACAATGGCAAATCTTTCACCCAGGAACTAACGCTAGTGAAGAGATATTGGACTTTTGTTAAAAGAGAAACGAAGAGTACAAAAAAGAGGCGTCCAAAAGTATGGAATATTAAATGGAGATGGACTAACTGTTCGAATAAGCTGGTAGCAAACTGGTAATAGCGATTGAAGCTATAAAAATATACTTTTCGTAAAAAAAATTACGACCTCACTCCAAAAGGTTATGAGACCAGTTCCGGGTTTAATGGTGAGCGATATTTTTTTTATAAATAAAATAATTTTTGTAAAATTTGAAAATTTTGCAAAAATTATTTTGTTCGAGTTTTTTTTTTTTAATTTAAATTTTCTTTTAGAAATTTTATTCACACAATTCTCTCCTCTTATCATAATGACCACCTGTAGCGCTCTCTCTCGCACTCTGTTTTTAAGCCTTAACATTTTTGTTGTTTACTATTTGCCTGCTTTTCAATAGGGAATCAACCGGTTTTATTTGTTGCTTTTGTTTTTTTTTTCGTATTTCTTTTTCTACTTCTCTTCTTAAACATGTTAGTTTACGTGTTGAGGCATAAATCAATGTTAAAAAGAATTAAAACTGAAATTTGGGTGGAAAAGAGAGAGAGAGAAGTGGGGAGGGAGGGCAAAAAAAGTGCATTTTAAAGTTTAAACTTTAAACTTGTGGTAACAACAATTTCTAAATAATTTTATAGATTTTTTAATAAAAATTTAAATCAGAGAGAGAGAGAGAAAGAGAGGGTCAAGGTAAAGGTTTGCTCTCTTTAAAAAACAAGACTAAAATAGAATTTAAGTAAAGTTTAAATAACAAAAATAAATAATGCAAATTTGTTGTTGTTAAATAAATAAATAAAATTTGGAATAAATTTTGAGTCATAGAAAAAAAAACACAAAAACACACACACAACAAACAAAGCAACACTTATTAGCAGTTATAGACATAAATAGGCAACAGGTGAAGTAATAAAGTAAATAATTATTATGTTGTTGTTTTTATTTAATTTTATATTAATTTAATAACAAAATATTAGAAAATTTATATTTGTTGTTGTTTTTATTTTACTTTATTTCATTTCTTTTTTTGTTTTTTAGTTAAATACCATAGATGACGCCTTTTAAAGACTTTGAACACACAAATACACTAACACTAACACCTTTTTGCTTTTTTCAATATTTCATGAACATTTTTATTAAATTTTCTTTTTAATTTTATTTAAAAAAAATTTAATTATTTCTTGAATTTTTCTCACTTAACACTTTTTTCATTCTTTACCGTATTTTCTTTTTTGAACCGCTTTGTATTTCTTTTTTATTATTTTATTCCTTCTTAAAATATGTATTTTTTTGTTGTTTCTTTTATTTTTTGTACCGCAGTTGTTTAAAGCGTTAAACAACTTTCCGTTTACGCTAAACACTTTATTTAAAAAAAACGTTCGTATTCGATCGCTTGCTCGTAGTGAACTAAAAACTTGTGTTCAATACTCCAATTGGTGGTTATTTCAATACAAAGCATTATCTCTTTCTCTCTCTTTTTTCAAAATCTACTCTTTTTTATTCAAAAAAATAACACTCTCTTTATTTCGTATTTCCTTTCTCTCTCGCTCTCTCTTACTTTATTTCTGTGTTTTACTAAATTCTAATAAGTTTTGTTTATAATCATAACAACTGGTTGTTGTCTGTGCTTAAAAACCACAGTAACGGTCATTCTCTGTTTAAATTACTCTTGTTTTTACTATTCCGTAATGCCACCCGTTTAACATTTTCTTTAAGTTAAGCTGTTAAAAGCGCTTATTCACAAAATAACCATATGGTAACTTTGCTTTTTTGTTTCTCTTGTTAGTTTTCGTGCGGCTTTTTAATTGTGAACAGATTTTTGCAAGTGATTTCAATTATTTTGAAGATTTTAATGCAAAATAAATATATTTTTAATGAAAAAATGTAATAATTTAATAATAATTAATATAAATTAAAGGTTTCTTAATGTGAATTCAATAAAAAGTGATTAAATTAATGAGAATTTGTAAAAGAAATTTGAAATAGAAAAAATGCAATTTTTTTGCAACCAAAAAAAAATGGCCTGTTGTTTTTTGTTCTCTAAAGCGAGAGAGAGAAAAAGATAATGAGAAAATAAGTGTGTGAGTGTTTTTGTTTATTTATCCTGTGTTGTGTGTGTCTTTTTAAGTCAAAGGAAAACAAGTGTTTTAAGTTCAATAATTAAAAAAAGAAGAGTAAAATAAAAATCAGAAAATCAAAAGAGAGTTTTCTTTATAAGATCTAAGAAGCTGCTATAAAAAGGTATGTATGTGTGTTATTATTTTCATTTGATTATATGTAATCACAAATTTGGTTTTACACCCTACACCGGAGTTGGCAGAATCGTTACAATTGTAATTTTTTTTGGTACAATTTACACATTTTAATTAAAATTGTACATCAATTTAGTACAATTTCCAGGTTTTTACCAGCGTTGCCAGAATGATGAAATTTCTACCAAACTGAAGATTTTTCTTTATAAGAAAAGTTGATTTCGATTTTACCCTTAAAGCGCTTTTCTTGAAATGCGGTTGACCATTTTTTTAATGAGGACGGTAAAATTTTGATTAATCAGATATGTGGTCGAAGCATTATACTCATTTTCATGGAAAAGTATTTAACTAAATTGGAATGAGATGAGTTTTTTTATTTTCCATTGAATTAAGTACGAATTTTAGGAATTTTGTTCAAAAGCAGCCAGAAACAACAGTTATAGGCTGTAGCTTTAGCTCAAGTTTTTTTAAATTCGTACTGAATTGAGATTTTGGTATTTTGAGATTAAAATGAGGGCAATTTTAATAATTTTGGAGAATTTTTTGTGATGAATTTTTGCGAATCCCTCGCAAAAAATTTGCTAATTTTAATCAGTGTATTTACATTACAACATGCGGAAATTAAGATTTAAAAAATATTTTTTTCAATTAAATTTATTATCGAATCAAAAGAAAATTTATCGCTCAAATTCAATTTATTACGTTTATAATTAAAATTAATTGTAAAAAGTTCTTATTGATAATTTTACTTATAAAATGATGATTTTTTTTCATGCCAAAATATGATTTCCCTCACAATTTTTCTGGCAACGCTGCCTATCAGATTATATATATAAACACAATTTTGTATTTATACCAGTGTTGCCACTTCAAGTGTAATTGATTTGATTTCTGACATGAACATTTTTTAATTGTCACATATCGCTCATTTACTGCAAGATTTACTCAAAAATTAATGTTTTTGGTAGACGTATTTAAAGTTTGTTGACTGAAGCATATTTCTTGGAAGCTACAAGTGTCATGTAAGCAACACAATAAACGATGAGCAACTTACATAACGTTTTCTTTCCAGGAATAATTAATAAATTTTAAAATTGGCATGAAATATTTTCGTCGAAATTCTGTCGGTTCTAAGAGAGATTCATTTATAAAAATTTGCCATTATTAGCCGAAACTGGCGCATTTTGAGTTATGACTATCTTGCAGCAAGAGATTTCGACAACAATATGTATACTGAAACAATTGCATAAATTCTTGTTATAAATGATGGAATTTCCAGAAACAATAACTATAATTAATGTACCAAATCAAGAAATTTTTAAAAAGGATTCCAAATATTGAGCTCAGGTATTTCTTGGTTATAAATGAGATCATTACTACATATGATCTCATAATTTAAAATAAAAAATGAATGTGAAATTTTTCCTTAAATGAGTAATTTTGGAGTCGTTTAAGTATAGTTTGAAAATTCTACGAGGGCAACCCTAAACCAGGGTTGACAAACTCGGTACAATTGTACTTTTTTTAGTACAATTTAAACATCAAAATTATTATCATACACCAATAACCCATTTGGTACAATTTGAAATTGTTGTTTTTCCCAAATTTGCAAGTTGTTTTTAATGAGTTACCATATCGCACAGTGGTCCCAATATGCGTTTTTCTGTAATGAATTTTGTATCTTTGGAACTATTGAATATATTTTTACTGAAATTGACGTTCTTGAAGTGTTTTCCAATTGATTTGGAGAAGGACAAGTTTCTAGTAGCTCTTGGGGTCGGGAAGTGGTTTCGCAAAGTACATACGTACATACATACATACATACATACATACATACATACATACATACATACATAAATACATACATACATACATTCATACATAATTATCTACATGAAAATATCTCTTGTAGTTTAAGAGATATTTAGACAAAACTAAAATTTTGAACCATTTTTTGACAGTTTTTTTTTAGCTTTTTGGGCTCTATTCAGGTCCAAGAAAAATTATTGTTTTTATTCTGTATAAAATTCTTAATAATTTTTATGCAAGAACCATATACATGTGGATTCATTTAAAAGTTATATGATTTTGATATAAACATTTCTACACATTTTTTATTCCTTCTGAATTATAAAATGTTTTCTGAATTCTGAAAGAATTTCTAACGTAAATGCATATTAATCAAACCCGAGCAGTTTGGGGAAATCAAATTCCCCGCTAGCCCTATCGGAATTTGATTAGTTTTCAAATATTTTTCTTTAGCTTTTGGGGAGAAAAAAAGAAATGTTTTCCCGGTATTGTATTCTTGGGCAGTTTGGTATGATAAAGTGGGTCTATATTTTAGTCCTACATTAAGGACAACTTTGTCCATATTATATTCAAAATTTCACAATAATAACTTATTTCTTATAGAATCCATTTAATGTCAAATATTGCACAATTTTAACAAAAATGGTGAAATAATTTTTTTATTAGACATTTTTTTCGAGTTATTAGCTTTCCCCGGGACCGGGGGAGTACCCGGGAAATTGGTCATATCTAAGGTTATATAAGGACATATTGATATTGCTATAGACTTAGCAGGTCTCTTCCGAGTCTTGAAAATTGGATGGAATGCATGGGGAAACACTCGAAAATAAATGTCTACACAGATGGATCACATATTTCAATGGAAATTGGTTGAGGAGTTTTTTGTGATGAGCTTTAAAGTGAATCATGTCATCGATCGAGAAAAGTGCGTAGTATTTCGTAAGCTAAAGCAGCGTATTGAAATTGGTCATTTCTGGTACATTCCACACAAATATCCACCCTGAATGAGGTTTTAAGTTCATATAATTCCTAAATATAAAGCGATTTTAGCAAAATTTGGCCAAAATAAGTCTTATGATATTCTAAAAAGATACAAAAAAATATGCGAGGGACGGTAAATTAGTTCCCATAGGTCCCATACAAGCCCCCTTGCAAATATCACTCTGAAGCGCATTAACCTCACATATTCATTGGTATTGTAAAAATAATTGTTCAAATTAAAATAAATATAAGCAAAAATCGATGTTCAAAATTATACGAGGTTCGGTCAATAATTTCTTGTAGCTTCCATATATCTTCCAGAATAATTCATTTTAAAACGGATAAATTTCACATAAATGTTAGCGTCATAATAATATACTGCACACTTAAGAATAAATCATACGAGGGTTGTTACTTAATTTTTTGTAACTATTATTTCTAAGCAACAATGTGGTGTGAGTATTACAAAGTCGGACTTGATCAACTATAATATTTTTAAATTGTTTATCAATTTTTTTTACTATTCTGACCCACTGTTCACTATGGTGAACGACACTGAACCTTTTTTAAAACTTCATCTCTTTAGTTTTATCTCGTTATCTATAAATTAATTTTAAAAAGATAAGTATTTTTGTTTTCCATCTTTTAACACACATAACACACACGTAACACGTCTGAATTTTTTTTAAATTTGTTGTTGTTGCTTTTTTTTGAACAGAAACAAATAAAAATTAAAAGTTTTATTTCTCGTGTCAAAAAGTTTTAAAAATTTATTAAAACATTCAGCGACTTATGAACAAAACAGAAAAAATACTTTAATGTTTAAATACAAATAATAAAAATTAAATGTCATAATTTACAATACAATAACAACAATAAAAACAATAACAAACAATTAAGTAAATATTAACTGGGAAAACAACAACACCAACAACAATGAAAAGTGTAAAAAATTACAAAAAAAAAAAATTTTTTTTTCATAAAAAAATCCTATAAAAAGGAAAATTTACTATAACAAATATGTTTGCTACATTCGGCTATGCTGAATCTTCTATACCCTTCATCACTAATGTGTGTGAAATAAATAAGTTTTGCATCGCACATACACACTTACATATACACTTACAAAAAACTTAACAAAAAATAACAAAGATTATTGTACCGAATTTCAACAGATTTGGTCCATATTTATTTAAACATTTTTCCGGGGAGGCGCCTCTAAATTTTCTCTAAATAAGAAATTTTTAGAAAATTTCCTCGAAAAAGGAAATTTTTTAGAAGATTTTCTCGAAAAAGGAAATTTTTTAGAAGATTTTCTCGAAAAAGGAAATTTTGAGAAAATTTCCTCGAAAAAGGAAATTTTAAGAAAATTTCCTCGAAAAAGAAAAATTTGAGAAAATTTCCTCGAAAAAGGAAATTTTTAGAAAATTTCCTCTTAAAATGAAATTTTTAGAAAATTTCCTCTTAAAATGAAATTTTTAGAAAATTTCCTCTAAAAAGAAAATTTTGAAAAAAATTTCCTCTAAAAAGGAAATTTTTGAGAAAATTTCCTCTAAAAAGGAAATTTTTGAGAAAATTTCTTCTAAAAAGGAAATTTTGAGAAAATTTCCTCTAAAAAGAAAATTTTGAAAAAAAATTTCCTCTAAAAAGGAAATTTTGAGAAAATTTGCTTTAAAATAGAAAATTAATTTCTAAAAAGGAAATTTTTAGAAAATAACCTCTAAATAGGAAATTCCTCTAAAAAGGAAATTTTTTAGAAAATTTCCTCAAAAAAAAATTTTACGAAATTTCCTCTAAAAAGATAATTTTTGAAAAATTTTCTCTAAAAAGGAAATTTTTAGAAAATTTTCTCTAAAAAGGAAATTTGTAGAAAATTTTTTAAAAAGGAAATTTGTAGAAAATTTTTTAAAAAGGAAATTTTTAGAAAATTTTCTCTAAAAAGGAAATTTTTAGAAAATTTCCTTTAAAAAGGAAATTTTTAGAAAATTTATTTCTAAAAGAAAATTTTTAGAAAATATCCTCTAAAAAGAAAATTTTGAGAGAATTTCCTCTAAAAAGGAAATTTTGAGAAAATTTCCTCTAAAAAGGAAATTTTGAGAAATTTTCCTCTAAAAAGGAAAATTTGAGAAAATTTCCTCTAAAAAGGAAATTTTGAGAAAATTTCCTCTAAAAAGGAAATTTTGAGAAAAAGGAAATTTTGAGAAAATTTCCTCTAAATAGATAATTTTTGAAAAATTTTCTCTAAAAAGGAAATTTTCTAAATAAAAAGGAAATTTTTAGAAAATTTATTTCTAAAAGAAAATTTTTAGAAAATATCCTCTAAAAAGGAAATTTTGAGAAAATTTCCTCTAAAAAGGAATTTTTGAGAAAATTTCCTCTAAAAAGGAAATTTTGAGAAATTTTCCTCTAAAAAGGAAATTTTGAGAAATTTTCCTCTAAAAAGGAAATTTTTAGAAAATTTTCTCTAAAAAGGAAATTTTTAGAAAATTTCTCTAAAAAGAAAAATTTCGCAAATTTCTTCAAATTTTTTTAGAAAAAAATGTTTTTGGCAACAATTTTTAAGGAATATTTAAAAAATTTTAGAAAATTTCATTTTATAGGGAAATTTTCTTTAAAAGAAGAATTATTAAAAAATATTATTTTATTTAAACCATTTGTGATTTATTTCTTTATCATAATCCTTAATTTGTAATCATATATATTGTTATAACAACAATTTAACTTACTTATGAATTGTCTTCTATATTCATCGTATCCCATTAATATTGGTGCTGGTGGTGGCGGAGTTTGATATTCTATTATAAAACCTGTGTTGGCGTAATCGGCTTCATCATCATCTGTGAAATCCTGATAATAATAATTGTAGTCTTGATAGATGGATTCATCTCCATAATCTGAGGGTTGTAACATGTTTTATTTTTTCTTCTTTTTGCTCTTTTTGGTTAATAAAACTTTTATGAAAAGAAATTTTCTTCTTTCTTCTTTTTGTTTAAATAATTTGGTTAATTTCCTTTTAAGAAAACTTTTGTTTTATTTATTAATAATTTATGTCTGGCACGATGTATCTTTTTTTGGTTAAAGATTATTTTGATATATAAATTATAAGTTAAGTTTAAAATGAGCATAACATAACTTGAGGCGTTTTATTTAATGAGAACATCATCTCATGAAAACATAGATTTTAGAAATATAATTTTTTATCTTGTTGTTGTTGTCTAATAATAATTTATTCAAATAGAATCATATTATATTAACATGTGTAGGCTTATCTAGCTTAGCATAACTTTAGGCTGTATGTTTTTTTAGAATTTATGGCCTAATTAAAGGCTTTTTAAATATTTTGCATTTAATTTCACTTTTTCCACTTGTTTAATTTATTAAAGGGAATTCAATTTTAATTTTTCTAATACAAATTTTAATTTTTAATTGAAATTAATTTCTATTTTAATATATTTTTTGTAAAATAATTTTAAGTGTATCTTTTAAGGGTTTTGCTCTTATTTCACCTTTTTATGAAACTTTCAACGAAAAATTTATTTTTCTTAAACTTTAACACGCACAACTTTTTTACCCGCTTTTTGAGATGCTACTAATTAGAAAAAAACTTTAATTGAAATAATTCTCTCTCTAACATTTGGGTGGAAAAAAGGTGGTTTTTATATTTATTATTTATTTACTTTTAGATGTTTATACCCTAACCAATATTAATTTTTAAAGGTATTATTAGTTCATCTTAAAGTGTGTCCTTTGCTATACTCTAAAATATAACAGACAGTTCTGTATAATAGTCTGAATTGATGTTATGATATCCTTCCTTCTGTCCTTCCTAAAAAAATGTGGCTTTTATATTTATGATTATTTATTTATTTTAAGATATTTATACCCTACACCACTATTTATTTTTAGGGGTATTATTAGTTCGTCTTAAAGTTTGTTCTATATTCTCTTGTAAAATGTAGCAAACAAATCAGAATCATATTCTGAATTGATACAATAATGTCTGTCCTTCTGTCCGTTTCAAAAATCTTGGTTTTTATATTATTTACTTACTTTTAGATGTTCATACCCTACACTAAAATGAATTTTTTAAGATATTATTAGTTCGTCTTCAAGTTACCTATTCTTAAATATAGCAAACAAATTATTATCATATTCTGATGTGATACAATGATGTCCGTCCTTATATCCTTCCCAAATATTGTGTTTTTTATAATATTAATTTACTTCTAGATGTTAATACCCTACACTAAAATAAAATTTTTAAGGTATTATGATTTCGTTTTAAAACTAGTTTCTTACTCTATTCTGAAATATAACAGACAAATCAGATTCATCTTCTCAATTGATGCAATGATGTCTGTCCCTCTGTCCGTCCTTATCCTTTTTCACTAAAACTTTAAGAATATAAATCAGAAGCGAATATGCGGATTCAAAAGTCGGTCTTTATTCCATCAGTCTTTGTTATATGTTATAGAGTATTTTATAGTCAACCTTGGCCGATTTATTTTTTTGTACAAGTTTTTCTTAATATTTGTTGTTTTTCTTTTCAAACCTTTTGAAACAGTTTCTTTTTTGTTTCAGCTGAATTTAAATATATTCTTTTTCACTGCTTGAAGTGTAGTTTTTTCGTTAAAGTTTTATGGCAGGTATATGAGTCTTAAATATTCTTTATTTTCACTTTTTCACTTGCTTAATTCACTTTTTTTTCAGAGCTGCTGTGTGTTTGTTTAACTTTGTTTATATTCGTTATCAGTCTTCTGTTCTTGTCGTTCTTTCTAATAATTAAACTTTAATAAAATTTATTTAAAAGAAAAACAACAATATTTTATTAATTACCGCTCATTACACGTTTGTACAGAGAGCAAAAGATTCTAGAGAGAACAAACCCACACTCTCCCGTTCTTATCTTATCGTTGAAATAGAAAAAATACTTGAAATTTTATTGCAACAATGAATTTAATAGAAATTATGACAAATTGAAAATATTTTAGAAAAATTTACAACGAACTTCAAATGAGCTATAAATGTTTGCTATAAAAAGGGAAATTTATGAAAAATTTTATAAAGAGAAAGATTTTGAAAAAATTTATATAAATATAATAATAAAACAATACAAAATTTTGCTATAAAAAGAAAAAGTTTCGAAATTTCGCTATAATTAAAAAAAATGTCCATAAAAAATGAATTTTTTTCAATAAAAAGGAAATTTTTAAACAAAATTTCCATAAAAATGAAATTTTTAAACAAAATTTCCATAAAAGAAAATTTTTAGAAAATTTCCTCTTGAAAGGAAATTTTTAAAAAAATTTCCTCTACAAAAAAAAAATTTAGAAAATTTCCTCTATAAAGAAAATTTCCTCCAAAACGGAAATTTTTAAAACATTTCCTTTAAAAAGGAAATTTTTAGAAAATTTCATCTATAAAGGATTTTTTTTTAAAATTTTCTCTAAAAGGGAATTTCTAAAAATTTCCTTCAAAACGGAAATTTTTAGAAAATTTCCTCTAAAATGGAAATTTTTTGAAAATTTCCTCTAAAATGGAAATTTTTTGAATTTTCTAAAAATTTCCTTCAAAACGGAAATTTTTAGAAAATTTCCTCTAAAATGGAAATTTTTTTGAAAATTTCCTCTAAAATGGAAATTTTTTGAAAATTTCCTCTAAAAAGGGACTTTTTAGAAAATTTCCTCTAAAATTAAAGTGGAAATTTTTAGAAAATTTCCTCTAAAATTAAAGTGGAAATTTTTAGAAAATTTCCTCTAAAATGGAAATTTTTAGAAAATGTCCTCTAAAAAGGAAATTTTTAGAAAATTTCCTCTAAAAAGGAAATTTTTAGAAAATGTCCTCTAAAAAGGAAATTTTTAGAAAATTTCCTCTAAAAAGGAAATTTTTAGAAAATTTCCTCTAAAAAGGAAATTTTTAGAAAATTTCCTCTAAAAAGGAAATTTTTAGAAAATTTCCTCTAAAAAGGAAATTTTTAGAAAATTTCCTCTTAAAAGGTAATTTTAAGAAAATCTCCTCTAAAACAGACAATTTTATCTAAAAAGGAAATTTTTAGAAAATTGCCTCAAGAAAGGAAATTTTTATAAAATGTCCTCTAAAAAGGAAATTTTTAGAAAATGTCCTCTAAAATGGAAATTTTTTAGAAAATTTCCTCTAAAAAGGAAATTTTTAGAAAATTTCCTCTAAAAAGGAAAATTTTCGAAAATTTCCTCTAAAAAGGAAATTTTTAGAAAATGTCCTCTAAAATGGAAATTTTTTAGAAAATTTCCTCTAAAAAGGAAATTTTTAGAAAATTTCCTCTAAAAAGGAAATTTTTTAGAAAATTTCCTCTAAAAAGGAAATTTTTAGAAAATTTCCTCTAAAAAGGAAATTTTTAGAAAATTTCCTCTAAAAAGGAAATTTTTAGAAATTTTCCTCTAAAAATGAAATTTTTAGAAAATTTCCTCTTAAAAAGAAATATTTAGAAAATTTCCTCTAAAACAGACAATTTTTATCTAAAAAGGAAATTTTTTAAAAATTTTCTCTAAAAGGGAATTTTTTAGAAAATGTCCTCTAAAAAGGAATTTTTAGAAATTTTCCTCTAAAAAGGAAATTTTAGGAAAATGTTATCAAAAAAGAAAGAATTTCCTCTTAAAAGGAAAAAATTTCCTGTAAAAAAATTTGAGAATATTTTTTTAAAAAATGAAATTATTAGATTTTTTTAAAGGAAATTTTTATAAAATGTCCTCTAAAAAGGAAATTTTTATAAAATGTCCTCTAAAAAGGAAATTTTTAGAAAATGTCCTCTAAAATGGAAATTTTTTAGAAAATTTCCTCTAAAAAGGAAATTTTTAGAAAATTTCCTCTAAAAAGGAAAATTTTCGAAAATTTCCTCTAAAAAGGAAATTTTTAGAAAATGTCCTCTAAAATGGAAATTTTTTAGAAAATTTCCTCTAAAAAGGAAATTCTTAGAAAATTTCCTCTAAAAAGGAAATTTTTAGAAATTTTCCTCTAAAAATGAAATTTTTAGAAAATTTCCTCTAAAACAGACAATTTTTATCTAAAAAGGAAATTTTTTAAAAATTTTCTCTAAAAGGGAATTTTTTAGAAAATGTCCTCTAAAAAGGAATTTTTAGAAATTTTCCTCTAAAAAGGAAATTTTTGGAAAATGTTATCAAAAAAGAAAGAATTTCCTCTAAAAAGGAAAAAATTTCCTGTAAAAAAAATTTGAGAATATTTCCTTAAAAAAGGAAATTATTAGATTTTTTTTAAAGGAAATTTTTATAAAATTTTCTGTAAAAAGGAAATTTTTAGAATATTTTTCTCAAATGGGATTTTTTAGAATATTTCCCATAAAAAGAGAAAAGAATTTTTTAAAAGAGTTTTTATATATTTCTATTTTTACTTACCCTCCTTAATTAATGTCCTTTATTTTCCTTTTCAATTAAAAACATCAATATTTATTTAAGTTTTTTATATTATTTTTTTAATAATTTATTTCCGAAATGATAAAAATTTATGTTTTTTTGTTAAATAATTTTCATTTATTTTTTATATCCGGTTTAGCATACGATTTGTTTTAATTTTTATACATTCATAAATTGATCATAAATATGTTTGTGGTTTTTTTTGGTGAATAATTTTCTCATATATTTTTTTTTCATATTTTATTTATTTCAATTTTAAATAATTTAATTATTAATTTAATATGGTTTTAAATATATATTTTTTATTTTTATTAAAGTAATTATTTCAATTTGTTCACATATACATATAAAAAAAGTAAAATTGTTTTTTATTTTAATGAATGAAAAAAATAATAAACAAAAGAATTGAAAATTGTAAATAAATTTTATTTTAATTGTTTTTCAAAAAATTATTTGCATAAATTTTGTTTAAATAATAAAATTTAGTTTTGTTAATTATTTTTGTTTGTTTGTTTGTTTTCAAATAATAAACTTTAGTTTTTGTTATTCAAATAAATCAAAACATAATTGAACGGAAACGGTTGGTTATTGTTGTTGTTGTTGTTGTTGTTGTTAAAAAATGTTAAACGGAAACAAATGAAGTATTTGGTTTATTAGTGTTGTCAATTTAAAATGTCCGTTATATTTGTATTTGTGTTCAATGAAACATTTACAAGGGTCAGCTTTTAAATGTTGTTTTTTTGTTTTTGGAAAACTTTAAAATAAGAACACTAATTTGGAAAGGGATTTTAATTTGGGATTAAATTTCAAAGCAAGTGAATTGAGAGAAAATGCAAAATTTTTGATAAAACGCCAATTTAGCTACTTCATCATATAACTTAAACTATTTGCGTCAATTATATATCGCCAATTTTTTAACTGCGCAGTCTGTAGGTACAGCTCGGAATCTTTCGAAGTTAAAGCTTAACATTTGGAAGCTTTTTTTTGGAAACTGGTGAATATGGAACCTAAAATTGAATGTCACATCCAAGATGTCCACTGGAGTCATCAGATCATATCTTATCAGTGATGAAATTAGAAGATGAAAAACAATATTTGCTCTAAAGAATTAGCGGAGTCGATATCTTTCAAGCCAATCTGGAGTATGAAATTGGAGTTCATCCTTATCATCCCCAAATTCTAATCCTGAGTAGATCATGTGATCTAAATATTGACAGATTACAAATTCTTTTAGTTTTTAAAAACATTTCAGAACGTAAACGCAGTCAAAGAATATTCAAGTAAATTGTGCCCTTGATTTCCGCAGCGAAAATCGGCCGAATTCTTTCCTGTATTTCCGCATAAAATAGCGACGAAATTTACTTCTCGCCTCATAACAGTCTGGATCAAAATTGATTCAAGAACATTACTGCTTTAAATTAGAGTGATTCTCATCTTTGGTAAAATATTTCTCAAGTGAATATCAGGGATCCAAAATCTCAGTATTAAAGAATGGTTTAAGGACTACAAATGGAACTGATTTATTTCGGGACTGCTTCTAAATATTTACTTCATTGGACCTCAATTCTTCCAAGAAACATCACTCAATTTGACAGATATCTAATGTTATTGTTGTCAGTCTGCTGCTTGTTTGACTGGATGTCTGAGAGCAAAGAACATTTGGATTATCAAGCTTCATTTTATGAATTGAATCTTTTTTGGATTTTTGTGAAAAGTAACACAAATTGGGAATGGATAGGATCGGAGGAAGGACTTTTCCCTTGTAAAGCGGATTTTGATAAATGATACAAAAAACACTATTCCAAGAGAGAGAGTTTTATAGTTTTTCTCTCAAAAGCCGATCTAAACTAAAGTAAAGTAAGGGCGATATGAGAACTTTAGCTCTTATCCCAATTTCATTATCATGAAGCCAAGGCAAATTGAAAATGTTTAAGATCAGAGGAGGGGCAAGTTTTAATTTAGATATATAAAAAATATTCCAGAGAAGAATCTTTTAAAATTTCCTCTCAATTGTTTTCATAGGTTTACTGAAAATGTGTAAAGAAACAGGGCATCAGAGATCAGTAGGGAGAGATTGGCGCAAGTCACAGGCTCCGAATAAAGTCCGAACCTCTTAATTTCTTTATTATATACAAAAAAATCTCTCTCCTTCTCAATTACTCTCTTTTAAAACAGTTTTAATGTAATAGATTGAATGATCAGTGCTTCTCTCAGTTACTCAGTCTCAGGAATCAAAAAATTATTGTGAAAAAAGCTTTACAGCACTTTTCACAGATATTCTCTTTTAAAACTGATGTTTTGAAATAAAATGAGAGAGGATATATTCCCTCATCTCAATTGTTCTCATTTAAAATTGATGTGTTGGAATAAATTGAGAAGGAAGAGAATCAGTGAGGAAAATCTGAAATTATCTTATATCTGAAAAACTATGTGAGTTCTTTCTCTCCATTACTTGTCTTTTGGTATGAGAAATTATTATGAAAAAATCCTTAATATCTCTATTCGTAATCACTCTCTTTAAAACTGATCTGTTGGAATAAATTAAGAGTGGAGAGGTCATTAGGAAAAGGCAGAAGATTTCAATTATTGAAATATTTCAGTTATTCTTGTAGCCTTTTTCACAATAACTTTCCTTTTTTTAAAAAGAAATTGAGAAAAAGCTTTTTTATCTTTTTACTCAATTACTCTCTTTTAAAAATGATCTGTGGCAATTAATTGAGAGAGGAGAGAATCAGTGAGAAGGGGATCAGATATTTTCTGAAAAACAATTCCATTTAGCTTTCTCTCAATGGATTTCCTTTGTGACAAGAAATTATGAAAAATGCTTTCAGGAAACGTCTTCTTAATTAGTCTCTTTTACTATTGATCTGTGGAAATAACTTGAGAGCAGATACGATCAGTGCTAAGCATTATCGAATATTAATTTTTGAACAGTCTAAGAATTAATCTAGTGAAATTTGAAGTTTTCATTCAGTTACTTAACTTTGAAACTGGTTCAGAGGAAAAATGCGATCAGATGGAACTGAGGGATAAAAATATTTATAAAAATAAAATTTTGGAAAGAAAATTCTAAAAAAAATATTTTTTTTTTAAATAAAAAAATATAAAAAAAATTTTATTAAAAAATTTAAATAATTTTAAAAAATTTTTATATTTTTTTTTTTTTTTAATTTTTCTTAAATTTAAATTTAAATATCCTTTTCGTCATGATATGTATTTGTTTGGTTTTTCATCTTGATATGTATGTTGATTTATTTTTTTTAATATTTTAAAATATATATGTTTAAAACTACATTTTTTTTTAATTTTAATAATAATTTGAAAAAATACATCAAAAATTTTTTGAAAATATTTTAAGTAAATTTAATATATAATTTTTAAATTGTTGGTTGCTAATTTTACCAGCTACTGAATATTATTTTTAATATATTTTTTTATTTTAACACAAGAGAACTGGTTTTTTGAAAGGTTGGTAACTCCATTTTAGGTTAAAAATAATAATTTTTCTTCTCTTTTATTTACATTAATAAAATTTATTAAAATAGTTTTTTTTGTTTTTGTTTTTGTATACACAGCTGTTTTTTTTGTGAGTGTAATAATTTTAGTTTTTTTTCAATAATAATAATAATTGTGTCTCTCTAACATTACATTTAATATAACTTTTTTATAACTTTTTATAATTTTTTTTATAATATTTTTTTATAAATTTTCAGTTTCTTTTTAAATATAATATTTATTCGAATAACATTGATATATTTTATGTAATATTTTTTGTATAACTTTTTTATATTTTTTATAATTTTTTATAATTTTTTATAATTTTTTTTTATAATTTAATTGATTTTCAATAACAGTTTTTTTCATAATTTAGGATTTTCTTCTTTTGATATGTATTTTTGTTTTTTTCTACTTGATTAATTGATTTTTTATTAATTTTGTTATAAATATTTTGTTTAGGTACTTTTAACTCTTTTTTGATATTTTTAAAAGGTTTTAGCTTTTTTTTATTATTTTTATTTTTTTAATTTCCCGATTTTAATTTTTTTAGTTTTGAGATTCTTTAAACCTCCTTTAAAAAAGTAATAATAAATATCCTTTCACTGAGCTTTCATTTCTTAAGCCATTTTTATTAAAAAAAGCTTTTCCTTTGTTTATAAAAATAACTTTTATTTAATTCTATTCATAACTTTCAAAAGCTTCTCGTATTTAGGTCTTCTCCTTTTTTGGTTTTTAAAAATTAATATTTTTTTAAATTAATAATAAAATTTAAATAGTTTTCCATTTATTGATATGTATCGTTTTTTGGTTTTTATGTCTTTAATTAAGTCTACATTCATAAGGAAAAAAATATTTTGTTATCACGACATTTAGAGGTTAGAAAAAATCTTAAAGTTTTTTTTTATAAAATTATAATAATTATAGAACTTTAAAATTTATTAATTAAAGAGTATTTTTATTATGAAACACAATTTGAGAACTTTTAAAAATTACCAACATAAGCTTTAATAAGCTTTTTAATAAAATTAAGCTTAAATTGGGCTAAAAACTTTTTTTAAAATCTGTTAAAACAGTCAATTAATTTCATTTAATGTAATAAATTCATTTAACACAAAAAGCTTTTTCTATAAAAGCTTTTCTTAACAAAAAATAACTTTCATAGAAAAATATCATAAAAGCTTTTTTAAGAAATCCATGATATTACAAAAATAAATAATCCATTTTTCATTTAATCTAATGAGTTCATTAAAATAGTAGACATTTTCTTTAAAAGCTTTACTTTTCTTTAAGCTTTTTCTTAATATATAATAATAAACTTAAAAAAAAAATACTTTTTATATTGAAGCTTTATTTCAATAGCTTTTATGTTTGCTATAAGTTTCTAAAATCCTTAATTTAAATTAAAATTCTAAAGCTTTTTATTAAAAATCCTTTTAAAAAAAGCTAATAATTCAATTTATTAATTTGATGTTATAAAACTCATTCAATATTGGAAAGCTTTTTCTTTAAAAAGCTCTCTTTAAAATTAAATGTATGATGAATAAAAACATTGAAAGCTTTTTCCTGCAATAAGATAATGTAAAACTTTTAAAAGTTTTTCTTAATAAAAGCTTATTTTTGAAAGCTTGAAAGTTTTTTTTTTTAAATATTTAAAACTTAATATTCATGTTAAGGATTAAAAAGCTTTTCCATATATTTTTTAAGCATTTTGTTTAAAGCTTATGTTTAATATAAATTATTTAGAAGCTTTTTCTTACTTGTTAAAATATTAAAAGGACATTGTGAAAGCTTTACACACTTTTAAGGAAACTTATTAAAAGTATATAAAGCTTTTTCTTTCAGAGCTTAAATATCAATAAAAGTTTTAAAAAGCTTAACAAGGGAGTCTTTAAAACATTTGTTTAAAAGTTTTGCTTTAAAAGCTTTAAGTTAAATAAAACGTATTTAAAGCATTATTTTCAAAAAAATTTTAACGTTTTAAAAGCTTTTGTGTCTTAAAATTAATTTGTAAGTGTTATATATAAAGAACTTTATAAAAATAAAACAGAATTTCACTTAAATTTTTTAGAGTTCACAATTTCATTTAAAAGCAAAAAGCTTTATTAAAGTAATACGAAAAAAGTTCTAGAAAAAATTTTGAAAGCTTTATTAAAGTTTTTTTGCTACAATTTTTTAACCTTTAATATGAAATAAAGCTTTTTTGTAGTCGTTCAATTTTTTAACTTTTTGGGTAATTGTGGTTGTTCTCAAGTTTCGTTTTTCAAAAGCTTTTATGATGTGAGAAGCTTTATTTTGTTTTAATAAGGGGTCAGCTTTTAGTACTCTTTTAAATAAGAAATTTTTTGTTAAAAAAATAATTATAAAAAAATTTATATTTTAAAAAGCTTGAATATTAAGAGCTTTAAAAGAGCTTTTTTGTATGTAGGAAACCTTTGTTTCTGTGTTTTATTAATAGAAAATAAAATAAACCCATTTTCACTTTCATGCAGAGATTTTTCGTTTGTTTGAGATTTTTTTGGGTGATTTTATTTATTTTTTAATTTTATTATTATTATTTTTTAATTTATGTTTTTTTTTTTCAATTTTAACAACATTTAAAATATTTGTCAAAAAATTTTGTTTTTTTAAAAAAATCCTTATTGTTTTAATAAGTTAAGTTTAAATTTGATATGTAAGTGATATTTTGGTTATATAAACTAAGTTGATTAATTTTTAATTAAGTTAATGCAACATTTAAAGGTTTCATGTTGTCGTTTAATATTTAGCAACAAATATTTGCCAGAACTTAAATACTAAATATCATTGATATGTATTTTGTTTGTTTAATATAATTTTAATAAAATAGTTTTTTTTTAATAAAAAATTTTCTTGGGAAAATTTGAAAAAAAGAGAATTTTTTAAGAGAATTTTTTTTTTAAGTTTTAAAATTTTAAGGGGAATTTTTTTTCTTAGGAAATCCCCAGTTTCTTGCTTAATAATAGTTTTGTAACATTTTTTTAGTTTAATAATATATATTTTTTAATTATTTATTTGTTTTTGTTTTTGTAACAATTATCATAGATACGGCATTGCTATTCTCTCTCTTTTGCTTGGTTTGTTTTACTTTTAAAGAGACATTTTGATGGTTAAACTGTTTCTCTTTAAAATGGGAGTGTCGTGTAAAAATTCTTCTCTTTTGCAGTTTTTTTTTAACAAAAATTATAATAATTTAATTATTTTATTTAATATTTATTTTTTTTTTTTCATTAATAATAATTTTTAGCTGCAGGGCTTTAAGGGGGATTTTTTGTCTCTAAAACTATTTTTTTATTTTTTTATTAATTTTTATAAATTTTCCTTTTTATATATAATTAATTTTTTATATATAATTTGGAAGGTTAGTACTGATAGCTTTTTTATATATATTTGTTTTTATCCTTTAATTTCTAAGATAAAATTGCGTGAGATACTTTTCTGTTTGTTGGGGGTAATTTCAAAACGAAAATACACTTAGAGAAAAAAATTCTTTAAGCAGGAAATTGTTGACAAAAACTAAACAGATTTTTTCTAAATTTTAAAAACTCTTAAAAATATTGGGATTATTTTTTTTTAATATTTTTTATATTTTTTCTAAAACCATTTTTTGTCATTGTTCTAGCGGATCCTGCTTCCGCATTTAATAAAATTTACACATTTTCTTAAAAACTGTAATTGATCTTTTTTATGTTCTGATTTTATTTCAAAAATTTTTTTAATAAAAAAATTAAATTTTTAATTAAAAAATTAAAAATTAAACTAAATTTAGAAGCTTTTTTAGAGAGCGGCAAGAAAATGTTTTTTGTTTTTCTTTAATTTTAATTAATTTTTTGTATTTTTTTTTATTTTTTTATAAAAAAATAAATAAAATTGTGAAATTTAAATACAAATTTTTAAAAATATTTTTAAAACTTAAAAAAACTCATATTATTGCTCTAAGAAAAAAAGTATAATTTCTCTTTCATATTTAATCTCTCCCACTGATAAGTTTTATTTTTTAATAATAATTTTCATAGGGAGTTCCTAAATATGAATAGAAACTGGGATTGATGGGTAAAGAATGTGCATAATAAAATCCAGAAGCCGGATCTGGTGCTACTCAATCTAAGAAACCGGTATTAACTAATTTTTCCAAAAAGAATTTTACATCAACCTAATTCGGAGTCTTTAATGCCCCAACGATTTTAACATGCCTAAATCACCATTTTCCACAGCCATGAATACCGAACGTAAATGTTCCAAATCAGAGCTAAAAAGAAAGAAATTAATTAAAATATTAAAATGTAATTTTACATTATTTTAAAAGCCCCTAAAGTAGGCTTTAAATCTTAATAGAATATATTGTTTTACAGTAATTTGAATTTTATTCATTTTTTTTAAGTAAAGGAAGCCCTAAAATATGCTTCAAACATCCTAAAAATATGCTGGTGAAATTTAATTATTTATTATTGATAAATAATTTATTTAATCCTTCTCTTTAGTAAAGGATGCCCAAAAATATGCTTTAAAAATTACCTAAAACATTCTTTAGAACCAAATTATAAAATGTTTACCTTCCAATTTCATTTTCAACCCTAAAATTATGCTCTCAATATTATTTTTTATGTAGAAAATATGCTATTCTATTAAATTATTTGATATCCCTTTGATTATGCTTCAAAAATTTTTAAATCATCATGTTTCTTTCTAATTTAATGTCCAATTTAATATTTTTAATTGATTTTTATCCTCCATAAATTTGTCTAATTCTCATCATTCTTCGTACCTTGAACTTTTATTTAATTACTTTTATTTTTTATTACTCTTTCTCTCTCTCTATTCTCTTTTCTCTAAATAATATGTCAATTTCCTTGGGGGTCATTATTTTGATATTTAAAACACGTTATTTTATTGTCAAATACCTGCATTTATTCTGCAAAATATTGCAATTATTTTCTTTTACATTTTTTGCACTAAAACTTGTTCTCGTCGTCATGAATTAATTAATTTTTTATTGAAAATAAATATTGAAAAATCTCCTCCGGCCATATAAACGAGAGTGGAAAAAGTTTCAAATTAAAATGTATTTTTACTGCATTTTTAATGCAGCAACTTTAATTAGACAATAAAGAGTTATGATGCATACTTTTATGAGTAATTTTTTGAAAATTTGTGTTTTTGAAGGATTTTACTCTTTATAACATATTTTTTAATAATTTAATAATTTTAATAATTTACTTTCTGAAAAATTTTTTTCCATAATTTCCTTTCTAGAGTTAATTTTGTTAAAATTTCCTTTTTAAAGTAAATTTTGTCCAAATTTCCTTTTTAGAGAAAATTTTGACAAAATTTCCTTTTTAGAGTAAATTTTGTCAAAACTTCCTTTTTAAAGTAAATTTTATCAAAATTTCCTTTTAGAGTAAATTTTGTCAAAACTTCCTTTTTAAAGTAAATTTTGTCAAAATTCCTTTTTAGAGTAAATTTTGTCAAAATTTCCTTTTTAGAGTAAATTTTGTAAAAATTTCCTTTTTAGAGTAAATTTTTTCAAAATTTCTTTTTTAGAGTAAATTTTTTCAAAATTTCCTTTTTAGAGTAAATTTTGTCAAAATTTCCTTTTTAGAGTAAATTTTGTCAAAATTTTCTTTTTAGAGTAAATTTTGTCCAAATTTCCTTTTGGAGTAAATTTTGTTAAAAATTCTTTTTAGAGTAAATTTTGTTAAATTTCCTTCGAAGAGTAAATTTTGTTAAAATTTACTTTTTAGAGTAAATTTTGTCCAAATTTCCTTTTTAGAGCAAATTTTGTCCAAATTTCCTTTTTGGAGTAAATTTTGTTAAAAATTCCTTTTTAGAGTAAATTTTGTTAAAATTCCTTTTAAGAGTAATTTTGTTAAAATTTCCTTTTAAGAGTAAATTTTGTTAAAATTTCTTTTTAGAGTAAATTTTATCCAATTTTCCTTTTTAGAGTAAATTTTGTCCAAATTTCCTTTTTAGAGTAAATTTTGTCAAAATTTCCTTTTTAGAGTAAATTTTGTCAAAACTTCTTTTTTAGAGTAAATTTGTCGAAATTCCTTTTTAGAGTAAATTTTGTCAAAATTTCCTTTTTAGAGTAAATTTTGTCAAAATTTCCTTTTTAGAGTAAATTTTGGTAAAATTTCCTTTTTTAGAGTAAATTTTGTCAAAATTTCCTTTTTAGACTAAATTTTGTTAAAATTTCCTTTTGAAGAGTAAATTTTGTTAAAAATTTACTTTTTTGAGTAAATTTTGTCCAAATTTCCCTTTTGGAGTAAATTTTGTAAAAATTTCTTTTTTAGATTAAATTTTCCTTTTTATTTTAAATTTTGACAAAATTTCCTTTTTAGAGTAAATTTTGTCCAAATTTCCTTTTTAGAGTAAATTTTGTCCAAATTTCCTTTTTAGAGTAAATTTTGTCAAAATTTCCTTTTTAGAGTAAATTTTGTCAAATTTCCTTTTAGAGTAAATTTTGTCAAAATTTCCTTTTTAGAGTAAATTTTGTCCAAATTTCCTTTTTAGAGTAAATTTTGTCCAAATTTCCTTTTTAGAGTAAATTTTGTCCAAATTTCCTTTTGAGAGTAAATTTTGTCCAAATTTCCTTTTTAGAGTAAATTTTGTCCAAATTTCCCTTTTTAGAGTAAATTTTTTCAAAATTTCCCTTTTAGAGTAATTTTGTCCAAATTTCCTTTTAGAGTAATTTTTTCAAAATTTCCCTTTTAGAGTAAATTTTGTCAAAATTTCCTTTTTAGAGGAAATTTTGTCCAAATTTCCTTTTTAGAATAAATTTTGTCAAAATTTCCTTTTAGAGTAAATTTTGTCAAAATTTCCTTTTTGGAGTAAATTTTGTCCAAATTTCCTTTTTAGAGTAAATTTTGTCAAATTTCCTTTTTATTTTAAATTTTGACAAAATTTCCTTTTTAGAGTAAATTTTGTCCAAATTTCCTTCTTAGAGTAAATTTTGTAAAATTTCCTTTTTTAGAGTAAATTTTTGTAAAAATTTCTTTTTTAGAGTAAATTTTGTAAAAATTTCCTTTTTAGAGTAAATTTTGTCAAAATTTTCTTTTTAGAGTAATTTTGTCAAAATTTCGTTTTAAGGTAAATTTTGTAACAATTTCTTTTTTAGATTAAATTTTCCTTTTTATTTTAAATTTTGTCCAAATTTCCTTTTTAGAGTAAATTTTGTCAAAATTTCCTTTTTATTTTAAATTTTGACAAATTTCCTTTTTAGAGTAAATTTTGTCAAATTTCCTTTTAGAGTAAATTTTGTCAAAATTTCCTTTTTAGAGTAAATTTTGTCCAAATTTCCTTTTTAGAGTAATTTTTGTCAAATTTCCTTTTAGAGTAAATTTTGTCCAAATTTCCTTTTTGAGAGTAAATTTTGTCCAAATTTCCTTTTTAGAGTAAATTTTGTCCAATTTCCCTTTTAGAGTAAAATTTTTTTCAAAATTTCCCTTTTGAGTAATTTTTGTCCAAATTTCCCTTTTAGAGTAAATTTTTTCAAAATTTCCCTTTTAGAGTAAATTTTGTCAAAATTTCCTTTTTAGAGGAATTTTGTCCAAATTTCCTTTTTAGAATAAATTTTGTCAAATTTCCTTTTTAGAGTAAATTTTGTCAAAATTCCTTTTTTGAAGTAAATTTTGTCCAAATTTCCTTTTTGAAGTAAATTTTTGTCCAAATTTCCTTTTTAGAGTAAATTTTGTCAAAATTTCCTTTTTATTAAATTTTGACCAAAATTCCTTTTTAGAGTAATTTTGTCAAATTTCCTTCTTAGAGTAAATTTTTGTAAAAATTTCCTTTTTAGAGTAAATTTTGTAAAATTTCCTTTTAGAGTAAATTTTGTAAAAATTTCCTTTTTGGAGTAAAATTTTGTAAAAATTTTCTTTTTAGATTAAATTTCCTTTTTATTTTAAATTTTGACAAAATTTCCTTTTTAGAGTATTTTGTCAAAATTTCCTTTTTTAGAGTAAATTTTGTCAAAATTTCCTTTTTAGAGTAAATTTTGTCAAATTTCCTTTTTAGAGTAAATTTTGTCAAAAATTTCCTTTTTTAGAGTAAATTTTGTCAAAATTTCCTTTTTAGGGTAAATTTTGTCAAAATTTCCTTTTTAGAGTAAATTTTGTCAAAATTTCATTTTAGAGTAAATTTTGTCAAAATTTCCTTTTTAAGAGTAAATTTTGTTAAAAATCATTTTTAGAGAAATTTTGTTAAAATCATTTTTAGAATAAAATTTTGTTTAAAAATTTCTTTTAGAGTAAATTTTGTCCAAATTTCCTTTTAGAGTAAATTTTGTCAAAATTTCCTTTTTAGAGGAAATTTTGTCAAAATTTCCTTTTTAGAGGAAATTTTGTCCAAATTTCCTTTTTAGAGGAAATTTTGTCCAAATTTCCTTTTTAGAGTAAATTTTGTCCAAATTTCCTTTTTTAGAGAAAATTCTTGTCCAAATTTCCTTTTTAGAGTAAATTTTGTCAAATTTCCTTTTTAGAGTAAATTTTTTGTCAAAAATTCCTTTTTAGAGTAAATTTTGTCCAAATTTCCTTTTTTAGAGTAAATTTTGTCAAAAATTCCTTTTAAAGTAAATTTTGTCCAAATTTCCTTTTTAGAGTAAAATTGTTCCAAATTTCCTTTTTAGAGTAAATTTTGTCAAAATTTCCTTTTTAGAGTAAAATTTTGTAAAAACTTCTTTTTAGAGTAAA
>PYHX02000467.1:7439154-7503691 GCA_004302925.2 Cochliomyia hominivorax | reverse complement strand
CCCTGGTCCTATCGGAATATTTTATAGCCTGTACAACTTTCGGCAATATTTCATTAGTTAAGCTGCCCATAAGTCCCAAACAAAATGATAAACAAACACAGATTCATTCATTATAGATGATAGTTTATGTAAAATATGTATATGTATGTATCTGTGTGTGTTTTATAAACTCTTCTTCTTACTTACCGCATTAAATGTAAAGCTGCACCAAAATCCTCTATAGTCTGTGATTCACTTAATGCAATTGCCACTTTTTCAACTCCACCCAGAGGGAGAGTGCATCTCTTGCTTTGCTACCGAATAGTTTTTCCAAATAGTTGGGTCCATGTGAAGCCAAAAGACTTTGCAAAAATGAAGCCGTTTCTTCAACAGGTGGCCGTTTAGCTGGAAGTGAGTAGAAGTGAAAGGAAGTAAAATATCAGAATTTTGTTAACCAGAAGAACAAAAGAAGATGACAGAAAAGTTTATGGTAATTTATGATTTCTTTAATTTTGTGTGTGTGTGTGTGTGTGTCTGTGCAATTTCTTATTGTCATGATTTATGGCCAGAATTTGATAATTTTTTTACATCATATGTAACCGCATTATTACACAAAAGTGAATTATTGACACAATGTTTACAGGAAAATAACTTTAGAAAGAAAATTTACTTTAAGAAAGAATTTAATTTTACTAGAATTTACACTACATTTACTTTAAAAGAAATATTTACATAAAATTTACTCTAAAATGTAAATTTACACGATATTAACTAGAAAAGTAATTTCTAAAAACTCTCTCTAGGAAAAAAATTTTTAGGAAAATTTACCTTGAAAGTAAAAATTTTTTATAAAATTTACTTAAGTATACATTAACTTAAAGTAAACTTACATGAAATTTGTCAAAAATATTAATTAAAAAAAATTACTTTAAAATGTAAATTTACATGAAATTAAATTCGTACAAATTTCGAAAAATTTACATGCAGTTCGCTCATTAAAGTAATTTCCACAAAATTTACTCTTAAAAATAATATTAAAAATAGTTAATTTACATAAGAAAACAATTACACAGAAATTTTCTTAAAACGAAATTACAACAACAATTCTCTGAAAAAATCATAAAAAAAATTAGCTTCAAAATAAATTTTGAGAAAATGACTTGAAATTTACTTAAATGTAAATTTACATAAACTTGCCACCCTTAAACATAAATTGTGTAAATTTATTCTTTCGAGTAAATTTACTCTTACTTTGAAATTTTCTTTAAATTTACTTTTTGAAGGAATCATTGGTGTAAATTTCATGTAAATTTACTCATTCGAATAAATTTTGTTTAAAATTTACTTTTCCTTGGTAATTTCGTTTAAATTTATACACCCGAATAAATTGCATGTTAATTTACTCTTTCGAGAAAATTTTGTGTAAATTTACTTTTTACAGTAAATATTTTGTAATTTTACTCTTTAGAGTAAATATTTTGTATATTTTGTGTAAAATATCCATTTTTGTGTAAATTTACTCCTAAAAGAAATTTTGTATAATTTACTCCTTAAAAAGTAAATTTAGTGTAAATTTACTTCAAAAAGCAAATTTTGTGTAAATTTAAGCTTTAAAGGAAATTTTGTGTAAATTTACTTCAAAAATCAAATTTTGTGTAAATTTAAGCTTTAAAGAAATTTTGTGTAAATTTACTTCTAAAAGCAAATTTTGTGTAGATTTACTCCTAAAACAAATATTGTGTAAATTTACTCCTAAAAGAAAATTTGTGTACATTTAAGTCTCAAAGCAAATTTGTGTAAATTTAAGCTTAAAGGAAATTTTGTGTAAATTTACTCCAAAAAGCCAATTTTGTGCAAATTAACTACTAAAAGTAAATTTTTGTGTAAATTTACTCCTAAAAGCAAATTTTGTGTAGATTTACTGCTAAAAGCATATCTTGTGTAAATTTACTCCTAAAAACAAATTTTGTGTAAATTTACTCCTAAAAGCAAACTTTGTGTAAATTTACTCCTAAAAGCAAAATTTTTGTACATTTAAGTCTCAAAACAATTTTAGGTAAATTACTATTAAAAGTAAATTTTGTGTAGATTTACCCCTAAAAACAAATATTGTGTAAATTTACTCCTAAAAGCAAATTTTGTTAAAATTTACTCCTAAAAACAAATTTTGTGTAAATTTACTTCTAAAAGCAAATTTTGTGTAAATTGAAACCTAAAACAAATTTTGTGTAAATTTACTCTCTAAAGCAAATTTTGTGTACATTTAAGTCTCGAAAAAATTTTGTGTAAATTTACTACTAAAAGTAAATTTTGTGTAGATTTTTTCTAAAAGAAATTTTGTGTAAATTTACTCCTCAAAGCAAATTTTGTTAAAATTTACTCCTAAAACAAATAATGTGTAAATTTACTCCTTAAAGCAAAACTTTGTGTAAATTTAAGCCTCAAGGCAAATTTTAGGTAAATTTATAATACTAAAAGTAAATTTTGTGTTGATTTACTTCTAAAAGCAAATTTTGTGTAAATTTACTCCTAAACAAATTTTGTGTAAATTTACTCCTAAAAGCAAATTTTGTGTTCATTTATTCTCAAAGCAAATTTTGTGTAAATTTACTCCTAAAGCAAATTTTGTGTAAATTTACTTTTAAAAGCAAATTTTGTGTACTTTTAAGTCTCAAAGCAAATTTTGTGTAAATTTACTACTAAAAGTAAATTTTGTGTAGATTTACTCCTAAAAAAATATTGTGTAAATTTACTCCTAGAAAAAATTTATGTGTAAATTTTAAGTAATATTTGAAAATTTACTTTTCTAGAAGAAAATTTATGTAAATTTATTTTTAGAACAATTTATGGTGTAAATTTACATTATTCTATAAATTAAGCGTAAATCAAAATATTCTTATTAATTTTGTGGCACAAGTTTGATTGAAAAAAATTACCATAAATTTTTTGTGTAATTTTACACTGTTATCTAAAACAATAAAAATCTAATCAAATTTTTTTTAACTAAAATCCAAATAATAGAAAATCTTCCGGCGTAATCAAATATGAACAGAATACAAAAGAGACAATAAAACTAAAAAGAACATAAATTAAATTTGTATCCCGCATTGTACTCCTTTTTTATTATGTTGATATTTTCCTCTTTTTCTGCCTTTAAGCAATAATTTAATTTAATTGAATGCATTTTTTTTTTGCCATAAAATCTAGTTCTTATGGCACAACAACAATAATTTGTAAAATATTTTTCTTCTTTTTTGCTAATTTTTATTATATTTATTAGTTTAAGTCATTTTTGTTGTTGTCTGATATTTTGTTGGTCAATAAATAAATTATTTCATTCAATAGAGAAAAAGGACTAGAGGACTTGAGCCTTAGAGCTCTTTTTTGCTCATACATTTTACTATACAGTTGTTTACACTTTAATAGTTGATGTTCTTGAGGATTTTCCAACAATTTGAGTTTAAGTCATTTTTACACAATTTCATACATAAACATTTAGATTTTATGATCCTGTAATCAATATAAATTGCACTTAACTACATAAAATGGGAAAGGCTTCAATTCAGGACTCAACTCATTCGATTATAAACTACAGTTTAGTGGTCAAGGAAAATGTTAACAATGACAAACGAACAGAGAGTGACAGAGAGGAAGGACGGACGACGAAAGTTAAATCTTTTGTCATAATAGTCAGAGAGAGAGAGAGCGGCGTGGGGGAGGTAGAAAAAAATTGGCTAAATAAAGAGCCACAATGTATTTTGTGGGTGTTTATTGTTTATGTGTATTCTTACTCAAGTATTGGTAGGAGTGTAACTGTGTGCGTGTGTGTGTGCTTAAGTCAACACAAACACACATCAAATTTTATATGAAGAGAATTAAGTTAAAAGCAAAATTGTTCTGGAGGCTAAATAAACATTAATTTGTCTGTTTAAGACACAATTTCTGGAAAATATGTCCAAAAACATATTAAAAGCATTTTATACCCAACAACACAAATAATTCAAATAATTGTTATAAAAGGATATAAATTTGTGATGGTCATTTTTCTACAAAATTAAATTGTCAAGGAAATTTTTTTTCTTTACAAAAATGATAATTTCGTGAAAAGGAGAAAAATTCATTTTAGGCACTTGAAAAGTATAAAAAATCAAATTATCGTCTTTTGCTAGCAAAGTACTTTTGTTATAAATATTTATTTGGGATTTTAAATATAAAACGAGCAGTAAATGGGATTTTGTCAATAAAAAATTTTAAAATACTTTAGATTTTATTATTTATTATTAACTAAAAAGAGAAAAATATGTGTAAATTTACACATAAAATTAAAAAAAACAAACGTAGTGAGCTTAATTCTTAAAGTTTACATTCAATTGTAAATTTACTTAAATTTGCTTTTTAGAGTTAATTTTGCATAATTTTACGTTTTAGAGTAAATTTACATAAATTCACATTATAAGGTAAATTTTGTGTAAATTAACATTTTAGCGTAAATTGTGTGTAAATTTACATTTACATTTCTTGTAAATTTACTTTCTACAGTAAATGTTAAATGTAAATATCCGTTTTTGAGTAAAATTCGTGGAAATTTTCTTTTCTTGAGTAAAAATCGAATAAACATACTTTTTTGGAGTAAATTTCGTTCAAAATTTACTTTTCAGAAAAAATTTCGTGTAAATTTATTTTTTACAGAAAATATCGTGTAATTTTACTTTTTAGCGTAAATTTCGTATAATTTTACTTTTTAGAGTAAATTTTGTGTAATTTTACTTTTTAGCGTCAATTTCGTGTAATTTCCTTTTTAGAGTAAATTTTGTGTAATTTTACTTTTTAGCGTAAATTTCGTGTAATTTTACTTTTTAGAGTAAATTTTGTGTAATTTTACTTTTTAGCGTAAATTTCGTGTAATTTTACTTTTTAGAGTAAATTTTGTGAAATTTTACTTTTTAGCGTCAATTTCGTGTAATTTTACTTTTTAGAGTAAATTTTGTGTAATTTTACTTTTTAGAGTAAATTTCGTGTAATTTACTTTTTAGAGTAAATTTTGTGTAATTTTACTTTTAGAGTAAATTTCGTGTAATTTACATTTCAGAGTAAATTTCGTGTAATTTTTACTTTTTAGAGTAAATTTCGTGTAATTTTACATTTTAGAGTAAATTTCGCTTAAATTTACTTTTTAATAGAAAATTTCGTGTAAATTTACTTTTAGACAAAATTTCGTGTAAATTCACTTTTTCAAGAAATTTTCATTTGAATAAAATAAAATTAGTTCTTTTTGTAAATTTGGGGGTAAATTTTACACAAATTTATTACAATGAAAATTTCGTGAAGTTTTTTCCAAAATTGTTTTCATCTTGAACAACTTTTAAAACTGCCCACGACTTCCAATTATTGACGAATAAATACTCAAATCAGTTGCTAAATAGTTCTTTTCCCTCAAACATAAACTTTCAACTTGAAATTGTGTGTAAATATCGATCTGATGCAATTTGATTTCATTAAAAAAAATTGTAATTGATTTTGGAAATTCAAAGGAAAATTTAATTGGAAACTTAAAGTAAATTAAATTCTCAGAAGTTTAGACACACACATACACATACATATGCTTCTGTAATAGGGAAAGGTCAAGTTTTGTATTAAACTTTGTAAACCTGAAAAAAAGGCAAAAAATACACAAAATTTTATTAAACAAGAGAAAAGAACTAAATTTAAATTTACAAGAATAAAGCAGCAGCAACAACAACAACAACTAACAATTTAGAGAAGTTTAAATGAAAACAAAAACTTTCAAAACACACACACAACATTGAATTAAACAAATACAGCAAACACATACAACCACAAATGAATCACACAATTGCAATTTATCCACAAACATTCAACCACACAGGAACTCAATTGTTATAAACAATAAATGAGTAAAACAAAGGGGAGAGAAACAATTGAAAACAAGGAGAAGAACTAATCAATTTAGTTGTGTGTTTTTTTTTCTTAAGTGCGTTTTCTTTTTGCCTAAAGTTATGCAACAGTTTTTTTTATTTTTGTTCTGTTCATTTCTTATCAAAACCAATTCAAATGAAGAACTTTTTACGACTTTGAATTGTTGTAGTAACAAACACACTTACATTCATACACACACACACACACACACACACACACTCACACATTCAACTAAAAATGAAAACAAATAATGAACAAAGTTTAATACTGATTTTTGCTTTAAGAGAAACCAATAGAAATTCCAAAGGAACAGCACAGTGGGTTGAGTTAAGTATAAATATTAAAAATTTCTATACTCTCCACCACCATTAAAGAGGGTATATTAAATTTGTTATGCCTTGTGTAACGCTAAGGAGGGATCATGTTAGACCTCATATATATATATTCCTGCATTAAATCTAAATTTGAGTCGAGTTATTTCGCCTGAATATTTTTTATACTCCTGAGAAGTTTCTTACTTAAAACCAGCAAAATTGGTCAATTAGAAATCGACAAAGTAGAAAGAAATACTGCCAAGATATAAAGCTATATGTACTTCATTATCATTGCAAAAATTGTCAAAATCGGTTCAGTACAGAAAAAGTTATATACAAAAGCATAACTAATTTTATAACTCATTAAGTATTCAAAAAAAAAAAAAAAAAACTTTCATATATTGTTTACGTATGTGAGTGTATGTTTGAGTGTGTACATACGAAACATAATGTATTAACTTCACACACACTTGTGGTGGAGGATATTGAAGATGCGGCATAGTCGAATAAAACATTCTTACATGTTTATTTCCTTTATTCCCATTGTGCAAACAGTCACCCCTTTTGCATGTGTGTGTGTGTAAGTTCCAAACATAACAATTGTTGATTGTTTACTCTTCCATTCTGATGGATAAATTGAAGAGTGTACGATTGTTTAAGTGTGTGTGTGAATGTTTGTGTGTTTCTGTACATGTAAACTAAAAACATATAAAATTGTTGTTCAAAAATTAAGTTCTACATTTTTGCCATAAAGTTTAAAGTAGTTTTCTCCCTTTTTCCCCTCCCGTATTTGAAGAAACATTGATTAACCCCACAGAGATTCAGTATTTTCTTTTTAAAAATGATCGAAAATTAAATTGAAATATTGGAAAAAGATTTCTTTTATTGAAGATAAAATTTAAAATAAAATTTTGAAAAAAACTCTTTACAAATCAAAACTTTACTGTAAAAAATTAAATGTAAATTTACACAAAATTTACTCTGATAAGTAAATTTACACAAAATTTACTGTGATAAGTAAATTTACACAAAATTTACTCTGATAAGTAAATTTACTATGAAAAGTAAATTTACGCAAAATTTACCATGAATAGTAAATTTACGCAAAATTTACTATGAATAGTAAATTTACGCAAAATTTACTATGAATAGTAAATTTACGCAAAATTTACTATGAATAGTAAATTTACGCAAAATTTACTATGAAAAGTAAATTTACGCAAAATTTACTATGAAAAGTAAATTTACGCAAAATTTACTATGACAAGTAAATTTACGCAAAATTTACTATGAAAAGTAAATTTACATAAAATTAACTCTGAAAAGTAAATTTACATAAAATTTACTCTGAAAAGTAAATTTACGCAAAATTTACTCTGAAAAGTAAATTTACGCAAAATTTACTCTGAAAAGTAAATTTACGCAAAATTTACTCTGAAAGTAATTTTACGCAAAATTTACTCTGAAAGTAATTTACGCAAAATTTACTCTGAAAGTAATTTTACGCAAAATTTACTCTGAAAGTAATTTTACGCAAAATTTACTATGAATAGTAAATTTACGCAAAATTTACTATGAATAGTAAATTTACGCAAAATTTACTATGAATAGTAAATTTACGCAAAATTTACTATGAATAGTAAATTTACGCAAAATTTACTATGAATAGTAAATTTACACAAAATTTACTATGAATAGTAAATTTACACAAAATTTACTATGAATAGTAAATTTACGCAAAATTTACTATGAAAAGTAAATTTACGCAAAATTTACTATGAATAGTAAATTTACGCAAAATTTACTATGAATAGTAAATTTACGCAAAATTTACTATGAATAGTAAATTTACGCAAAATTTACTATGAATAGTAAATTTACGCAAAATTTACTCTGAAAGTAAATTTACACAAAATTTACTCTGATAAGTAAATTTACTATGAAAGTAAATTTACGCAAAATTTACCATGAATAGTAAATTTACGCAAAATTTACTATGAATAGTAAATTTACGCAAAATTTACTATGAATAGTAAATTTACGCAAAATTTACTATGAATAGTAAATTTACGCAAAATTTACTATGAATAGTAAATTTACGCAAAATTTACTATGAATAGTAAATTTACGCAAAATTTACTATGAATAGTAAATTTACGCAAAATTTACTCTGAAAGTAAATTTACGCAAAATTTACTCTGAAAGTAAATTTACGCAAAATTTACTCTGAAAGTAAATTTACGCAAAATTTACTCTGAAAGTAAATTTACGCAAAATTTACTATGAAAGTAAATTTACGCAAAATTTACTATGAATAGTAAATTTACGCAAAATTTACTATGAATAGTAAATTTACGCAAAATTTACTATGAATAGTAAATTTACGCAAAATTTACTATGAATAGTAAATTTACGCAAAATTTACAGTAAATTTACGCAAAATTTACTATGAATAGTAAATTTACGCAAAATTTACTATGAATAGTAAATTTACGCAAAATTTACTATGAATAGTAAATTTACGCAAAATTTACTATGAATAGTAAATTTACGCAAAATTTACTATGAATAGTAAATTTACGCAAAATTTACTATGAATAGTAAATTTACGCAAAATTTACTATGAATAGTAAATTTACGCAAAATTTACTATGAATAGTAAATTTACGCAAAATTTACTATGAATAGTAAATTTACGCAAAATTTACTATGAATAGTAAATTTACGCAAAATTTACTATGAATAGTAAATTTACGCAAAATTTACTATGAATAGTAAATTTACGCAAAATTTACTATGAATAGTAAATTTACGCAAAATTTACTATGAATAGTAAATTTACGCAAAATTTACTATGAATAGTAAATTTACGCAAAATTTACTATGAATAGTAAATTTACGCAAAATTTACTATGAATAGTAAATTTACGCAAAATTTACTATGAATAGTAAATTTACGCAAAATTTACTATGAATAGTAAATTTACGCAAAATTTACTATGAATAGTAAATTTACGCAAAATTTACTATGAATAGTAAATTTACGCAAAATTTACTATGAATAGTAAATTTACGCAAAATTTACTATGAATAGTAAATTTACGCAAAATTTACTATGAATAGTAAATTTACGCAAAATTTACTATGAATAGTAAATTTACGCAAAATTTACTATGAATAGTAAATTTACGCAAAATTTACTATGAATAGTAAATTTACGCAAAATTTACTATGAATAGTAAATTTACGCAAAATTTACTATGAATAGTAAATTTACGCAAAATTTACTATGAATAGTAAATTTACACAAAATTTACTATGAATAGTAAATTTACACAAAATTTACTATGAATAGTAAATTTACACAAAATTTACTATGAATAGTAAATTTACACAAAATTTACTATGAATAGTAAATTTACACAAAATTTACTATGAATAGTAAATTTACACAAAATTTACTATGAATAGTAAATTTACACAAAATTTACTATGAATAGTAAATTTACACAAAATTTACTATGAATAGTAAATTTACACAAAATTTACTATGAATAGTAAATTTACACAAAATTTATTTACACAAAAGTATTATACGCAAAATTTACTATGAATAGTAAATTTACACAAAATTTACTATGAATAGTAAATTTACACAAAATTTACTATGAATAGTAAATTTACACACTATGAATAGTTTACTAAATTTAGTGAATTTATTTACAAAATTTACTATGAATAGTAAATTTACAAAATTTACTATGAATAGTAAATTTACACAAAATTTACTATGAATAGTAAATTTACGCAAAATTTACTATGAATAGTAAATTTACGCAAAATTTACTATGAATAGTAAATTTACGCAAAATTTACTATGAATAGTAAATTTACGCAAAATTTACTATGAATAGTAAATTTACGCAAAATTTACTATGAATAGTAAATTTACGCAAAATTTACTATGAATAGTAAATTTACGCAAAATTTACTATGAATAGTAAATTTACGCAAAATTTACTATGAATAGTAAATTTACGCAAAATTTACTATGAATAGTAAATTTACGCAAAATTTACTATGAATAGTAAATTTACGCAAAATTTACTATGAATAGTAAATTTACGCAAAATTTACTATGAATAGTAAATTTACGCAAAATTTACTATGAATAGTAAATTTACGCAAAATTTACTATGAAAGTAAATTTACGCAAAATTTACTATGAATAGTAAATTTACGCAAAATTTACTATGAATAGTAAATTTACGCAAAATTTACTATGAATAGTAAATTTACGCAAAATTTACTATGAATAGTAAATTTACGCAAAATTTACTATGAATAGTAAATTTACGCAAAATTTACTATGAATAGTAAATTTACGCAAAATTTACTATGAATAGTAAATTTACGCAAAATTTACTATGAATAGTAAATTTACGCAAAATTTACTATGAATAGTAAATTTACGCAAAATTTACTATGAATAGTAAATTTACGCAAAATTTACTATGAATAGTAAATTTACGCAAAATTTACTATGAATAGTAAATTTACGCAAAATTTACTATGAATAGTAAATTTACGCAAAATTTACTATGAATAGTAAATTTACGCAAAATTTACTATGAATAGTAAATTTACGCAAAATTTACTATGAATAGTAAATTTACGCAAAATTTACTATGAAAGTAAATTTACGCAAAATTTACTATGAATAGTAAATTTACGCAAAATTTACTATGAATAGTAAATTTACGCAAAATTTACTATGAAAGTAAATTTACGCAAAATTTACTATGAATAGTAAATTTACGCAAAATTTACTATGAAAGTAAATTTACGCAAAATTTACTATGAAAGTAAATTTACGCAAAATTTACTATGAATAGTAAATTTACGCAAAATTTACTATGAATAGTAAATTTACGCAAAATTTACTATGAATAGTAAATTTACGCAAAATTTACTATGAATAGTAAATTTACGCAAAATTTACTATGAATAGTAAATTTACGCAAAATTTACTATGAATAGTAAATTTACGCAAAATTTACTATGAATAGTAAATTTACGCAAAATTTACTATGAATAGTAAATTTACGCAAAATTTACTATGAATAGTAAATTTACGCAAAATTTACTATGAATAGTAAATTTACGCAAAATTTACTATGAATAGTAAATTTACGCAAAATTTACTATGAATAGTAAATTTACGCAAAATTTACTATGAATAGTAAATTTACGCAAAATTTACTATGAATAGTAAATTTACGCAAAATTTACTATGAATAGTAAATTTACGCAAAATTTACTATGAATAGTAAATTTACGCAAAATTTACTATGAATAGTAAATTTACGCAAAATTTACTATGAATAGTAAATTTACGCAAAATTTACTATGAATAGTAAATTTACGCAAAATTTACTATGAATAGTAAATTTACGCAAAATTTACTATGAATAGTAAATTTACGCAAAATTTACTATGAATAGTAAATTTACGCAAAATTTACTATGAATAGTAAATTACACAAAATTTACTATGAATAGTAAATTTACGCAAAATTTACTATGAATAGTAAATTTACAAAATTTACTATGAATAGTAAATTTACACAAAATTTACTATGAATAGTAAATTTACGCAAAATTTACTATGAATAGTAAATTTACGCAAAATTTACTATGAATAGTAAATTTACGCAAAATTTACTATGAATAGTAAATTTACACAAAATTTACTATGAATAGTAAATTTACGCAAAATTTACTATGAATAGTAAATTTACGCAAAATTTACTATGAATAGTAAATTTACGCAAAATTTACTATGAATAGTAAATTTACGCAAAATTTACTATGAATAGTAAATTTACGCAAAATTTACTATGAATAGTAAATTTACGCAAAATTTACTATGAATAGTAAATTTACGCAAAATTTACTATGAATAGTAAATTTACGCAAAATTTACTATGAATAGTAAATTTACGCAAAATTTACTATGAATAGTAAATTTACGCAAAATTTACTATGAATAGTAAATTTACGCAAAATTTACTATGAATAGTAAATTTACGCAAAATTTACTATGAATAGTAAATTTACGCAAAATTTACTATGAATAGTAAATTTACCAAAATTTACTATGAATAGTAAATTTACAGCAAAATTTACTATGAATAGTAAATTTACGCAAAATTTACTATGAATAGTAATTTACGCAAAATTTACTAATGAATAGTAAATTTACGCAAAATTTTACTATGAATAGTAAATTTACGCAAAATTTACTATGGAATTGAGTAAATTTACGCAAAATTTTACTTGAATGTAATTGCGCAAAATTTACTAGAATAGTAATTACGCAAATTTACTATGAATAGTAAATTTACGCAAAATTTACTATGAATGGTAAATTACGCAAAATTTACTATGAATAGTAAATTTACGCAAAATTTACTATGAATAGTAAATTTACGCAAAATTTACTATGAATAGTAAATTTACGCAAAATTTACTATGAATAGTAAATTTACGCAAAATTTACTATGAATAGTAAATTTACGCAAAATTTACTATGAATAGTAAATTTACGCAAATTTACTATGAATAGTAAATTTACGCAAAATTTACTATGAATAGTAAATTTACGCAAAATTTACTATGAATAGTAAATTTACGCAAAATTTACTATGAATAGTAAATTTACGCAAAATTTACTATGAATAGTAAATTTACGCAAAATTTACTATGAATAGTAAATTTACGCAAAATTTACTATGAATTAGTAAATTTACGCAAAATTTACTATGAATAGTAAATTTACGCAAAATTTACTATGAATAGTAAATTTACGCAAAATTTACTATGAATAGTAAATTTACTGCAAAATTTACTATGAATAGTAAATTTACGCAAAATTTACTATGAATAGTAAATTTACGCAAAATTTACTATGAATAGTAAATTTTACGCAAAATTTACTATGAATAGTAAATTTACGCAAAATTTACTATGAATAGTAAATTTACGCAAAAATTTACTATGAATAGTAAATTTACGCAAAATTTACTATGAATAGTAAATTTACGCAAAATTTACTATGAATAGTAAATTTACGCAAAATTTACTATGAATAGTAAATTTACTATGAATAGTAAAATTTACGCAAATTTACTATGAATAGTAAATTTACGCAAAATTTACTATGAATAGTAAATTTACGCAAAATTTACTATGAATAGTAAATTACGCAAAATTTACTATGAATAGTAAATTTACGCAAAATTTACTATGAATAGTAAATTTACGCAAAATTTACTATGAATAGTAAATTTACGCAAAATTTACTATGAATAGTAAATTTACGCAAAATTTACTATGAATAGTAAATTTACGCAAAATTTACTTGAATGTAAATTTCGCAAAATTTACTTGATGTAAATTTACGCAAAATTTACTTGAATGGTAAATTTGCCAAATTTACTGATAATGTAAATTTACGCAAAATTTACTATGAATAGTAAATTTACGCAAAATTTACTATGAATGGTAAATTTACGCAAAATTTACTATGAATAGTAAATTACGCAAAATTTACTATGAATAGTAAATTTACGCAAAATTTACTATGAATAGTAAATTTACGCAAAATTTACTATGAATAGTAAATTTACGCAAAAAAATTTACTTGAATAGTAAATTTACGCAAAATTTACTATGAATAGTAAATTTACGCAAATTTACTATGAATAGTAATTACGCAAAATTTACTTGAAAGTAATTTTACGCAAAATTTACTATGAATGGTAAATTTACGCAAAATTTACTATGATGGTAAATTTACGCAAAATTTACTATGATGGTAAATTTACGCAAAATTTACTATGATGGTAAATTTACGCAAAATTTACTATGAATGGTAAATTTACGCAAAATTTTACTATGAATGGTAAATTTACGCAAAATTTACTATGAATGGTAAATTTACGCAAAAATTTACTATGAATGGTAAATTTACGCAAAATTTACTATGAATGGTAAATTTACGCAAAATTACTATGAATGGAAATTTACGCAAAATTTACTATGAATGGTAAATTTACGCAAAATTTACTATGAATGGTAAATTTACGCAAAATTTACTATGAATTGGTAAATTTACGCAAAATTTACTATGAATGGTAAATTTTACGCAAAATTTACTATGAATGGTAAATTTACGCAAAATTTACTATGAATAGTAAATTTACGCAAAATTTACTATGAATAGTAAATTTACGCAAAATTTACTATGAATAGTAAATTTACGCAAAATTTACTATGAATAGTAAATTTACGCAAAATTTACTATGAATAGTAAATTTACGCAAAATTTACTATGAATAGTAAATTTACGCAAAATTTACTATGAATAGTAAATTTACGCAAAATTTACTATGAATAGTAAATTTACGCAAAATTTACTATGAATAGTAAATTTACGCAAAATTTACTATGAATAGTAAATTTACGCAAAATTTACTATGAATAGTAAATTTACGCAAAATTTACTATGAATAGTAAATTTACGCAAAATTTACTATGAATAGTAAATTTACGCAAAATTTACTATGAATAGTAAATTTACGCAAAATTTACTATGAATAGTAAATTTACGCAAAATTTACTATGAATAGTAAATTTACGCAAAATTTACTATGAATAGTAAATTTACGCAAAATTTACTATGAATAGTAAATTTACGCAAAATTTACTATGAATAGTAAATTTACGCAAAATTTACTATGAATAGTAAATTTACGCAAAATTTACTATGGAATAGTAAATTTACGCAAAATTTACTATGAATGGTAAATTTACGCAAAATTTACTATGAATAGTAAATTTACGCAAAATTACTATGAATAGTAAATTTTACGCAAAATTTACTATGAATAGTAAATTTACGCAAAATTACTATGAATAGTAAATTTACGCAAAATTTACTATGAATAGTAATTACCAATTTTGAAGTAAATTACGCAAAATTTACTATGAATAGTAAATTTACGCAAAATTTACTATGAATAGTAAATTTACGCAAATTTACTATGAATGGTAAATTTACGCAAAATTTACTATGAATAGTAAATTTACGCAAAATTTACTAATGAATTGGTAAATTTACGCAAAATTTACTATGAATTAGTAAATTTACGCAAAATTTACTATGAATAGTAAATTTACGCAAAATTTACTATGAATAGTAAATTTACGCAAAATTTACTATGAATAGTAAATTTACGCAAAATTTACTATGAATAGTAAATTTACGCAAAATTTACTATGAATAGTAAATTTACGCAAAATTTACTATGAATAGTAAATTTACGCAAAATTTACTATGAATAGTAAATTTACGCAAAATTTACTATGAATAGTAAATTTACGCAAAATTTACTATGAATAGTAAATTTACGCAAAATTTACTATGAATAGTAAATTTACGCAAAATTTACTATGAATGGTAAATTTACGCAAAATTTACTATGAATAGTAAATTTACGCAAAATTTACTATGAATGGTAAATTTACGCAAAATTTACTATGAATAGTAAATTTACGCAAAATTTACTATGAATGGTAAATTTACGCAAAATTTACTATGAATAGTAAATTTACGCAAAATTTACTATGAATAGTAAATTTACGCAAAATTTACTATGAATAGTAAATTTACGCAAAATTACTATGAATGGTAAATTTACGCAAAATTTACTATGAATGGTAAATTTACGCAAAATTTACTATGAATGGTAAATTTACGCAAAATTTACTATGAATGGTAAATTTACGCAAAATTTACTATGAATGGTAAATTTACGCAAAATTTACTATGAATGGTAAATTTACGCAAAATTTTACTATGAATAGTAAATTTTACGCAAAATTTACTATGAATAGTAAATTTACGCAAAATTTACTATGAATAGTAATTTACGCAAAATTTACTATGAATGGTAAATTTACGCAAATTTACTATGAATAGTAAATTTACGCAAAATTTACTATGAATAGTAAATTTACGCAAAATTTACTATGAATAGTAAATTTACGCAAAATTTACTATGAATAGTAAATTTACGCAAAATTTACTATGAATAGTAAATTTACGCAAAATTTACTATGAATAGTAAATTACGCAAAATTTACTATGAATAGTAAATTTACGCAAATTTACTATGAATAGTAAATTTACGCAAAATTACTATGAATAGTAAATTTACGCAAAATTTACTATGAATAGTAAATTTACGCAAAAATTTACTATGAATAGTAATGAAATATAAATTTACGCAAAAATTTACTATGAATAGTAAATTTACGCAAAATTTACTATGAATAGTAAATTTACGAAAAATTTACTATGAATAGTAAATTTACGAAAAATTTACTATGAATAGTAAATTTACGCAAAATTTACTATGAATAGTAAATTTACGAAAAATTTACTATGAATAGTAAATTTACGCAAAATTTACTATGAATAGTAAATTTACGCAAAATTTACTATGAATAGTAAATTTACGAAAAATTTACTATGAATAGTAATTACAAATTTACTTGAAAATTAAAATTTACTATGAATAGTAAATTTACGAAAAATTTACTATGAATAGTAAATTTACGAAAAATTTACTATGAATAGTAAATTTACGAAAATTTACTATGAATAGTAAATTTACGCAAAATTTACTATGAATAGTAAATTTACGCAAAATTTACTATGAATAGTAAATTTACGCAAAATTTACTATGAATAGTAAATTTACGCAAAATTTACTATGAATAGTAAATTTACGCAAAATTTACTATGAATAGTAAATTTACGCAAAATTTACTATGAATAGTAAATTTACGCAAAATTTACTATGAATAGTAAATTTACGCAAAATTTACTATGAATAGTAAATTTACGCAAAATTTACTATGAATAGTAAATTTACGCAAAATTTACTATGAATAGTAAATTTACGCAAAATTTACTATGAATAGTAAATTACGCAAAATTTACTATGAATAGTAAATTACGCAAATTTACTATGAATAGTAATTTACGCAAATTTACTATGAATGGTAAATTTACGCAAAATTTACTATGAATGGTAAATTTACGCAAAATTTACTATGAATGGTAAATTTACGCAAAATTTACTATGAATGGTAAATTTACGCAAAATTTACTATGAATGGTAAATTTACGCAAAATTTACTATGAATAGTAAATTTACGCAAAATTTACTATGAATAGTAAATTTACGCAAAATTTACTATGAATAGTAAATTTACGCAAAATTTACTATGAATAGTAAATTTACGCAAAATTTACTATGAATAGTAAATTTCGCAAATTTACTATGAAGTAAATTTACGCAAAATTTACTATGAATAGTAAATTTACACAAAATTTACTATGAATGGTAAATTTACGCAAAATTTACTATGAATAGTAAATTTACGCAAAATTCACTATGAAAGTAATTTTACGCAAAATTTACTATGAATGGTAAATTTACGCAAAATTTACTATGAATAGTAAATTTACACAAAATTTACTATGAATAGTAAATTTACACAAAATTTACTATGAATAGTAAATTTACACAAAATTTACTATGAATAGTAAATTTACACAAAATTTACTATGAATAGTAAATTTACACAAAATTTACTATGAATAGTAAATTTACACAAAATTTACTATGAATAGTAAATTTACACAAAATTTACTATGAATAGTAAATTTACACAAATTTACTATGAATAGTAAATTTACACAAAATTTACTATGAATAGTAAATTTACACAAAATTTACTATGAATAGTAAATTTACACAAAATTTACTATGAATAGTAAATTTACACAAAATTTACTATGAATAGTAAATTTACACAAAATTTACTATGAATAGTAAATTTACACAAAATTTACTATGAATAGTAAATTTACACAAAATTTACTATGAATAGTAAATTTACACAAAATTTACTATGAATAGTAAATTTACACAAAATTTACTATGAATAGTAAATTTACACAAAATTTACTATGAATAGTAAATTTACACAAAATTTACTATGAATAGTAAATTTACACAAAATTTACTATGAATAGTAAATTTACACAAAATTTACTATGAATAGTAAATTTACACAAAATTTACTATGAATAGTAAATTTACACAAAATTTACTATGAATAGTAAATTTACACAAAATTTACTATGAATAGTGAATTTACGCAAAATTTACTATGAATAGTAAATTTATGCAAAATTTACTATGAAATTTACTCTTTTTCATAGTAAGTTTAACGCAAATTTACTTTATTTTCCCTGAAACTGTAGGAACTTTCTTTTTCGCTGAGTTGATTACATTTTTAATTGATATTAAGTTTTCATTATCAAAATAATTTAAAATTCAATCGTTATAGTTTTTCTGGTCATTTTAACATAAATTCCTTTTACACTTTTTGTTGTTATTTTTGGGTTTGTTTTCTTTTCTTTCACCTCATTTACATATTAGTTTGTCTCTGTGTCTCTCTTTCAAACACTCTCTTGACCACTTCAACTTACCTGCTGTACAGAGTCTTGCATCCTCATCGTAACCATCCGAACAATCAGGTGCACCATCACATAAATATTGTATCGAGATACAATTGCCATCGCCAGGACACTTAAATGGTTCATATGGATGACAGGCTTCTGTAAAGGTGAATGAAAAAAGAGACAATGATGAATATTAAAATTAAAAAAGAGAAAATTCAAATTCAAAACAACATTTTGATTGACTTTTTCCAATAGAAACAAATGACACAAAGAAAAGGTCACTAGAGAATTTTGATTTATTGAGTTTTCGAAAAATATTGAGATTTTCTGAAATTAATTCTGAAAGATGAGATTTTTTCGACATAAAAATTCCATTAAATTTCATGTCCATTTTTTGCACATTTTTCTTTTAAAATTCCTTTCAATATTCTGTTTGTCATAAGATTTGTAAATTTGGTTTAATATCTTGTTAAAATATTCAATTTACATTCATGTTGTTATTGTTATGTCGACATCGAAACGCACACACACACGCATACATACATTCACATCATCAGTTTATTTTGTAATTAATAACAATTCATTCATTTCACTCATTTTATGTCATTTTCATTTTCTATTCTAATCTGGCATTATTGTCAATTTTATTCTTGTTGTTGTTGTTTTTACTATTGTTTGTTGTTGTTTTACAAAACTTCATGTTGATTTCCCTTAAGAAATTAAAATTTTCTCTTTTAGTCCATAAAATAATTAATCATGAATTTTGCATAATTATTGAGGGTTTCAATGATATTTAAAGCGTTTACATTTACAGGTAGCAGATAATTGGTTTTGTACCCTACAGTATCACAGTTCTCCTACTAACTACTTTATTCGGTATGATTTCAGTTTTAGTTTATTTCTAGTCCATTTCCAGTTCAGTTATAGTCAGTTCCTGTTCAGTTCAAGTTCAATTCAAGTTCAGTTCTAGTTCAGTTCAAGTTCAGTTCAAGTTCAGTTCTAGTTCAGTTCTAGTTCAGTTCTAGTTCAGTTCAAGTTCAGTTCAAGTTCAGTTCAGTTCTTATTCAGTTCTAGTTGAAATTCTAGCTCAAATTATAGTTCAGACTCTAATTCAGATTTTTGTTAAGATTTCTAGATTTCTAGTTTAGAAATGATTCTATCTCTGACTCAAATTTGAATTATAACTCTTATTCTAGCTCAAGTTTATTATTCAGATTTTAGTTCCGGTTCTAGTCCAAATTGTATTATATTTCAGATTCTTGATGGGATTCTAGCTCAACTTATAGTTCGGATTTTAGTTCGTATTCTCGTTCAGTTTCTAGTTCAGAATCTATTCCAGATTCCAATGCAGATTCTAACTTTAATTCAGATTCAGATTAATTGTTGGACTCTAGATTTGATTCTTGCTCAGATTCTAATTTGGATTATACCACAGATTCTTGTTCAAATTCTAGTTGAGATTCTAGTTCAGATTCAAATTTAAATTTTAGCTCTTGTACCGGTTCAAGATTCTACTTCTAATTGTTGTTCAGCTTCCAACTCAGATTCTTCTTCAGATTATTGTTCAAATTCTGGACAGAATCTTATTCAAATTTCAGTTTTGGTTTTAATTCAGAATTTTCTTGTCTCAGATTTGAGATCACATTCTAGTGCACTTCGGTGAAGGGTATCCAGGTTTCGGTATAGATTGTTGGTCCTCTTTGTCATTGAAAGTCGTTTAAATGTTAATTTTTTGTTATTGTAGAGAATGTCAAAAATCTCATTAATTAAACACTTTGTGGAGAATTATTGTAGAAAATTGTCTGTAGTTGTTGTTGTTTTTATTTGAAACAGTGACAAATTGTTTGAATAAATTTCGGAGTGTTTTTTTTGTTGCTACAGAATTAGTTTTAACGACACTTTTGTGATAATTAATAGCAGTTCTTTGTTGTTACAAGGTAAATTTGTTGAAAGATTTTAATAAATATTTAATTTGGTTGCAGAAAGTTTGTTACAATTAATTCGTTTAGGTATGTTTTACTTTATTTTAGAAGGAAATTATAGAGTTCAAGTTGTCCTTGAGTTCCAAAAAAAAAATCATAGATAATTTTCATTCGTCTTGTTGTAATAATGTCCGTCCTTCTGTCTGTCTTAAGAAAATGTAATTAAACTGAACAAGGGTGGTGCAACAACTTTGTCATAAAATGTGACGCTGAAGTAAAAATAGTGAAAAGTGTCTTTAGTTATAATTAGGACTTAAGGCATGATTAAAAACTATAAATCCTGATTCTATACCTCATTCCAAATTGTGAGAGGAATGTCCGTCCTTCCGTCTGTCCTTGAAAAATAAGTAATTGAAATTGATTTAAAATTGTAATTTGGTTCTGCAATTTAGTTGATTTTAACTGTTTAATGAATTTTTAAATTTTTGTTAAAGAAAATATCACAAAATGTAATTTTTCCATCTTAAAGCTAAAAAAATCCTTAAAATTGTTGTTTAAATAATTTTAAGGATTTTATCGTCTTTTTCTTTGTTTTACACCAAAAATCACTTATTTGCTGACCCGATAAATTTCCAAATAAAGACAATTTTACTACAATTTTATTTTCTTTTTTATTGAATGTTAAAACAATTTTATTGTCCTGTCAATGGCAAAAGAATTGTCTCTAACTCCTTTTTCGTTTTCTCTCTTTTTTTCTTTGTCTCAATGTTTGCCATACATGAAGGATTAAAATGGATTTTTATAACTTTTTCTCTAGTTTTATACGATTTTTTCTAAAATGTCAAAGGTTAAATTTCAAAGGCAACGTACATTAGTGTTAAACTACAGATTTTCTTGTTCGAAGGATAATTTGGAAAAAAAAATTGATTTCCTTTTCAAGGGAATAGAAAATAAGGATAAAACGTCATATTTAATATGTGATTAATATTGATTTAATTTTATCGAAAACAAAATTTTAAATTAAATTTCTTTAAAACACGAACGTATGATTAATATAAATTTTTTTATTTAAAATTAAAATATCACTCATACGTCATGTGTGTGTGTGCATTATTTTAATGGAAATGACTTTAAAATATGTTCTTTTTTCCACTTTATGGTATGACAAGTAATCATTTTATTCTTCAATTATTATAATTATTTTCCCAATAAGAAACTTTAATTTGTAGTTATCGCACAAATTACTTTTTCGTAGAATATTAAACCTTGAAAAAAAAGAATGTGAATATATGATTGATGAGATGATAAAATTTTCCACACTTCCTTTTTAATGCAGTTGAGAGAGAAAATATAAACATAATTTATTTATTTATTTTGGATGATATTTGATATGAATCATTATTCACAATTTGTGTAATGAGTTTTATAATGTCCTTTTTAAAGGATAATGAAGAAAAATTTGGATCTTAATTTAAATATGTTTAAAGTCATTCAGAGAATAAGAAAAAATATATATTTTTTAAAGAAAATTATATATGAGTTATATATCTTCCATTATCAATATTAATCAAACCATTTGATAATTGTTAAGAATTAATATTAATCATACGCCTCATATTGTAAGACAATTATTATTTTGGAAATAATTCTATAACTTTTGAAACAATAGAGATATTTTAATGAAATTTCTCATGATAAGAGTTAAGATGTTTTGCAGTTGACTTGAAGATAGGAATAGACCCTATTTGATAAGGGGCATATTAGGTGAACCTCTAAAATTGGTCACCTCGGATATGTGAACATTTAAAATCCAAAATTTATTTATGAATTGAAATAAAAAGAATTTTGTGCATAAATTGTCCTTGTAAGTCGCTTTGGAAACAGACTTACAGATGAAAGTTGTCTCTTAAAGTTACAAAAATATTGAAGTTCAAATAAATTTGTAACCTATTTTTGACCTTGTTTTTTAGCCTTTTTAAGTAAGCGGTCTTAATATAGGCCCTATTTTTTTTAATAGATGCCAGATTCCCTGAATTCTTTAAAAAATTGAACTTGGAACTTTGAAAAAAGAAAAAAAAAATATTTTTTTTATTTTTTTTATTTTTTATTTTTTTTTTTTTTTGCAAAAAAGTGGTAACATTTTTTCAGTCTTTTTTATTTATTATTTTTGTATTGTTTTCTAAAGAAATCTTAATGGAAATATAACAAAATTCAGGTGAACGTGGGACAATGATCTGCCCACAAGTCCTATCCAAAATCAATCAATAAAAAAATATATTTATTTCTTTTGTTTTCCAATCGCAAAGCAGGAAATATCTTAAGATTATCCTTATTATATAGCCACATATGTATGGTAGACATCCAAAATTTTTTGCCTTCAGATGGCTTTTATAATGACGGGGTGAGCAATTCAATGAAAAAAGTCAAATTTTTAAATATGATTTTTACGAATTGGGATTTTGGGTATTTTTGCACGGAAAAGTGGGAATATTTTTAATCTCCTGTTTTGTTGATAAGTTTCTGTATATCATATTGAAATGTCGAATTAATAGTGTTATTCATTTCAATTTTAATTAGGTTTAAATATTATTAATATTTCTTTTTTAAATCAACAAAAATTCCAAATTTTAAGTTCTTTATAAATTTTTGACATCAAATTAAATTCTATTTACTTTTTCTTTAAAAATTGCAAATCTCCACGTACGAACGTTTTCAGAAATACCAAATACTTGTGTAAAAAGTTTGTAGCTTGGCAGAAAATCCAACCTAAACTTAATACTAATCGAGTAAAATTTAGTTACTTTCAAACATTAATATACCCGATATGGTCAATTTTGGAAAGGCTATCAACTTTGCCCCTAGCCGGATGGGATCATTTACTATGCCAAATCAATTCGACAACACCTTAGCTCTAGTTGTGAAAAATTTCACTTAGATATCTGTAACGGTTCAAAAGTTACAGAGTTATTTTCCAAAAAAAAAGGAAAATTTTTTATAAAAAAGATAAAAACTGTCTTTCTATGATGTTATAATTATATTCTTTTTGTTTCAGAATATATTGGGAGCATCAAGTATTTCAAGCTCTAACTGTATGAAGTTTGTTTCGGTAAGTGATATTTGATTTTATTAGATTTAAGGAAATATTTATTCTTAAAAATTTTTTTTATTCACAAAGTGGGTAAACTTAACCCACTGTAACTTATTCCCTGTTAACAGGCTGTAAATAAGAATTAATTTTTCTAAAAGCTTAAGTCCTGCTGTATAACTCCCTCTTATACCATATTTCAATACCATTATTATTTTAGGAGTTATACATTTATTAACATAAATTTAATATTTTTATTCCTAACAGGTCGTATGATTAATATTAATTGTTATGAACATAATAAATATAACTCATACTCTTAAAGGTCTATATTTATTCAATACAAGTTGTTAGAATTATCTTATTTGTGTTTTTTATTTTTAATATAATTATATTCCTTCTAGAAATGAAGCGAAATGAAATAAAGTTAAACGCTTTCTGAAGTATTAATTCTATTAATATTAATTTAAGGTCATCAAAACTAAATATCTAATTCATTTAATTTCTTTTTTTTTTCCTCTCCCCTTCTTCTTTTCTTTTACTTATTTTCCTTTTCACTCCATTGCTGAACTTAATGTTGTCTTTGTTAATTATTGTTAAATATTTATTTGATTTTATTTTTGTTATTATTACGTTTTCATAATCATTCTCAAATTTTATTAAAATGTTTGTCATAATGATATTTGACATGACATTATTGTTACACTGTATGTGTGTGTGTATATGTGTTAGAGTAATGGTAACTTATTTTTGGAGAAAATAGAGTGTTTATGACATTTTAGACAAATTAAGTGAAAAAAAATTAAGTCATAAATGTCATATAATAGATAGAGTTGTATTACCAGTTAATTAATTATTAAAATATAAAGAAAATTAAAACTTTCCAAAGCGTTTAAGTAAAATTTAGTATATGGATGGAGGCTTATAAATTTGGTAAAATTTTAAGAAAATAACTTTATATGTAAAGATATGAATGTCTGTCCTTCTGTCCATCTTATGAAATTATAATGATTTTTAAAATGCCACTAATATTTTCACAGTACTAAACAAATAAGTAATTATAGCCGGTCAAGCACGACTACCTAATAGCCTACACCACATTATCGGTTATAAATGAATTACCCTCCTATTAAGGTATTTTTTTAATTTATGCTTAAAAATATAGTATATTATACTGGTACTGACATCCATGAGGGATTAGTAAGTTCTAAAAAAGGGTTTTTTTCTGTGGGCGCTATATGGGAGCTACAAGAAATTGTGGACCGACCCTCGTAAAATTTTTGCACATCCATTTTTGCTTTTATGTGTATTAATTCGACCATATCTTATTACAATATCAATGTATATGTAAAATTTAAGTCCTTTAAAGTGATGTTTGGAAATGGGGTTGTATGGGACCTATGGGAACTAATTTACCGATTTTCTTATAACTTGTCATATTTTTTTAGAATATTGTTAAATAAATTTGTGGTGAATTTCATTAAAATCACTTTAAATCTTAGGACTTTTGTGACTTAAAATTCCCATCCCGGGAAGGACATTTGTATACGGACTAAGTGGAACAATGGAGCCATCATCACCAATATCAATATCTCTAAAATTTTAAAAATACGACTGTCTGTCCTTCCCTCCATTTAAAACTCTATTATCTCTCTTTTTTCATTTTTTGCTCTACTTTAAAGCTCTTATAGCTCTTGTCTCCTACCAAAAAACCAAATAGCAATAATAAAAATTCTTCAATACATATAAATCTTAACACTCTCACGTATACAATTTTTGGTAAGAGAAGTCATGTATAACAAATACACTCCTCTCAAAAATCAAATCAACATTTCTATAAATCAAATGCAACTTTAATAGTTTTTGTTAAAACTATTGAAATTGTGTCAGCATGAATGAATATTCTCATTCATATACGTATGTATTTGCATTTGTATAGATTTTAGAATATTTAATACACACGTCTTCGAATAACAGAGTAAATAAAGCTCTTGTAAGTTAAGTGTTGCTTATTTGGAATCTTTCTTTTTTTTCACTCTTATTTTGTGATTGAAAATGGAAAATGAGTGAATTGTGTGAAATTTTCTCAAGTGTAAATTCATTGTTTGGCAAACAAAAGAATATTGAGAGATAAGTGTTTTGTGGGATATTTGAAAAGCTCAAAGGTATTGAAGTGTTAGGAAAAAAAAGAAAAATGGTGATTATTTGAAATGGTAAGAAATGGAAGATTAAGAAAATGATTTAAATTTAAGTACAATTTAAATTTATTTCTTAAATTAAGGAAAATTTTAAAAATCGTTTAAAGCAGAATTTTAATTGATTTCTAATTAATGTATGATTCGCATAAATATCAATTAATTGAATATTGAAAAGTTCTCCTGAGATTAATTATTTCAATTAAATTAACATAAATTTAATTGTTATTGATTTTTTCACACAATTTATGTAAAAATTATATAATTGAAATTTATTGCTATAAAAAAAAATTATTTAAATAACAAATGTATCTGTATCTGTATGTGTCTTAATGTGATTTTAAACATGACATTTATGTTTTTTGGTCTAAATAAATTTTGCTTTAAATAAATTTGATTTATTAAAAAATATTTCATAATTTCCAGCATTTTTATAATTTAAAGAAAACAAATAGGGAAATAGTACAATTTATTCTCATTGTTTTGTGTGAAAAAATTCATAGTTCCCACTAAGGGGGTTAAAGTTTACGTCTCTCAAAAATAGGCATTTGCAATGCCACAAGTTTGAAACTAATTTTTTCTATTAGAGCGATATCTTCTTTTTTAATGTACCAAATTTATTTTTATATCTTTCTAAATTTAAAACTTATAACACTTCAAAAAATAGCTTTAGTTAACACTACTATGCGTATGATTAATATTAATTGTAATATTAATCAAAATATTGTTAAAATTTAAAATTTATTTAATCAAAAACATTCACAGCTTAATAGTTCCATAAATAAAATTCAAAATATTTCACTCTTTTAGTTTATTTTAGATATTTTTATTGCATAAATCAGGTTTTAGAGAGTTAAGCGTTTAAAGCCTCATAATGTAGGTCTTTGCAGTACTAAACATTTAAGTTTAACTTCTTCTAAAAGATTAACATTTTCTTCATTAATTTGCAAATTTATATTATTACAACTCCATAAATTCAAAAGTTAGAAGAGTTCAATAAAAATATATTTAATTAGCAATACTAAACGTATGATTAATATTAATTATGTACTTTTAAATTTAAATAAATCTATAATTGAAAACATTTAAAACTTGACTAACCCAAATTCGTAATATTTACTCTATAAAGATCCTTTAATAGTTTATTTAAGGCAGTTTCATAATACAAAACAAATTTAGAAGAGGTTGGAGTTTGAACCTTAGATCATACATGTTTGAAGTGCTATAAATTTAGGGTTAATTTTTTTATTAGAGCAATATTTTCTCGATTACAGTTCCAAATTTAACTCCTTTTATATCTATTAGTTCCAAAGTTATAACAGTTCAAAAAATATTTTTAATGAGCTCTACCATACGTATGATTGATATTAATTAATGACTGGAAATTATAAAACGTTATAACTTTCTTGATTTCTAAGGAATTTTTAAAGTTTCAAAATTAATTTTAATAGGAATCTGGAGTATATTTTTAAATATTTGTAGGGTCTATATGAAGTCCATTAACTTAAAAAAATCTTAAAAAAGGGTTTAAAATTTATTTTGACTTGAATATTTCTGAACTATATAAGACTTGTACACATGTAGTTGTAATTTTTATGAAGATTTAGAAGGACTTGTTAAGAGCGTGCATTCCTCCAAATAAACTCAAATACACTTTAGAACTGAACATATGAAATTTCATTAGGATTTGTCTGACGGTCAAAAAATACAAATATACGATTTGGACACCGAAACGATTATAAATTTGTATTTCAAGTTCATAACAAATAAATAAATCAAGTTAAAAGTTTAATAATTTCTGTTCATTTTTTCTCAGTGTAATTTCCATTACATTCTATAGAATTGAAAAAATATTTCAATTATTATTTTTTCAGGATTTTCCGTTACCATCACACACATGATTTAACACCAGATTTTTTTTTTGGATTTTCATTTTCACATAGACATTTAATTTATGACATTGTGTGTTCTATTGACACATTTACAAATACATACAATTTGTTGAAAATTTTATAAATGACAGGATTGCAATTAAGGAATATAAATAAAAATTTTCATAAAAAATAAAAAAAAAAATATTTATAAAAATAAAAAATAAAATTTTTTAATTGAGATTTAATAATTTTTGTCATTTTTTATAAACAAAATAAATAAAGTTTTAATTAAAACTATTAAATGATTTAATATAAAAAAGAAAAAATTATGTCGAAAAAATATTTCATATTTTTAAGAGGTAAATTAAGATGAAAGTGATTTAAATAAAATACAAATTTATATAAATTTAAAAAAATCAATATGTTTTTAATAGGAATTTTCAAAAATAATAAAAATCGCATGAAAATAACAAAAGTTATTGAGGTTTAAAGTAAAAAAGTCATAATTAATATTAATCATACGCCATAGTACAACTTTTAAAAAATTCAATTTATCAACAAAAATCTTTAATATCCTCCACCAAAAAATGCGTGTAAAGTAAATATGTCAGATTTCGTAAATACACACGTACATGTAAACTCACAGCAGTATACGAAATATAAGAATTTTTCTTAAATTTTATATAGGAACACTCGATGACTCATAAAATCAGTTGTATCTTTGGGTATTAAATTTTTTTGTACTAAACCGATTTTTATTACTTTTGGAAAGGTAGCGAAGTGCATATAAATTTAATATTTTGGCAACTCCGTTTCTATTTGTCGATTTATAATTGACATTTTTACGAAATTTTTTTGCTTGAACTTAGAGGTTGCTTCAGAAATTGGTCTATATCTTTTGAAATATAGAACCTATAATGCTGGTTTTTTCAGAACTATAACAAATACTCAGGACGTGCCAACAACAGGCAGACAGACAGACGGACATAGCTAAATCTATTCAGATTTTGATTTGATACAAAAATTAAAATACCTTTAAAGGTCTGAAATGATTCCTTTCTAGCATTACACACGGAATGACAAAGTTAATATACTCTATTCACCACTTATGGTGGTGGAGAGTACAAAAATTATATTGATTCTGAAAAAGTTTTAAAAATTCTAAAAATAAATTTACTTAAAATTGGGAAAAAATTAAATTTATTTATGTTTAAACTTCTGAGAAAGTTAGTTTAAATATTAGAAATCACAAATTTGTTAAGTTTTTAAGAAAATGAGCTAAAATGTAGATTTGTGTTTGTCCGTCCATCCGTCCGGATGAAAAAATATTAAGGTATTATAAAAAATTTGCATAGTAAAACAAATAATTTTATAGAGAAATTTTTTAAAAGTTATTAAAAGTGAAGTTTTTGTGAGATTTCTGGAACAGCAAAGCATAAGAATCTATTTTTATTTTTAGCAAAACAGGCCTAAACATGGCTAATAAATTGTCCGTCCATCTGTCTGTCTGATTAAAATTTATTGATTTTGAAGAAAAAAGGAAAATAAAATTTTAATAAAACTTTAATTAGAAAAAATTTACAAAATTTAATTAAGATTTTTAAAGAAATTTTAATATAATAAATAAAAAATTATTAAGATTTAAAGTAAAAACATAATTAATATTAATCATACGTTAGAGTACACTTTATGGAAAAAAAATAAGTTTATTCAAAAGGAATAGAAAATGAAATCAGAATTTTATTGATTCTGAAAATAGGAAGAATGAAGCTTTAAAAAAATATATGAAAACCTATTATGCCAAAATTGTTGCTTTCTTCGCAAATTGTTTTAAAAAAATATCTATTATTTATTTTCATTTCCCTCCTTTTGTCATTTAAATGTCAACTGTTAAAGTGTTTTTCACTTAAAAAAAACATACTCAAATGTCATTTTATTATAGAGAAAATTATATAGTCGTGTTAAAAATATGTTGCACCCTTAGGTGCATGTATACATTGCAATATATTCAACAAATATTTTTATTAAACATACATATTTTCATATAATTTATCCTTTATTGGAAAAAAGTGAAATATAATAAAAAAATATTTTCCATAAAACGTATTTTTTTACTTCAAGAGAAAATACGGAAAAATTAAAAAAAAATAGTGGAATATAAAATATATGTAAATGTATGAGTCACAATTTATATGGCAAGTTAAGGAAACCCCTATGAGAAATAATGCTAAAATAAAGTGGTTTATAAAAAATAGTTGCAGCTGCAAAGGGAAATTTTGTAAAATAACTTAAATTTAAATAGAATGGAAACGTTTTATAGTGAATTTCAGGAAAATAAGTTCTCCTTTAGATTTTAAAATTTAGGGCTGGAGGACATGACTTTTGTTATAGGCATGAATTAAAGGTTTTTGTCCTTTGATAGCTAAAGGTCCTCTTTATTATTGATTCTATTTTATATTCTTATCTGTTTGATAGTTTGGAAGTTGAAAAGTCCCTTCAAATGGGCGCTTTAACGCCCAAAGTTGTTAAGGTTTGTATCCCTGATTTAAGACATTTAAAACAGCTATTTTATAGAAGCTATATTACGCTAGCTTAAGGCCTTATTTATAGCTTTACAAAGATTTGTTCTTAAATGATTATTTGTTAAAAATTTGTAACAGTTTAAAAATTTCCTGCCATTGGCCATACTGTTCTTATTAGCGCCATAAATTTGGTATTAATATATTCCAATAGCCAAAGGTCTTTTTTATAACTTAACCGAATTTTATTAGAATCTGTTTTATAATTCAAAAGTTATTACAGTTTAAAAAATGTTCTTTAATTAATCTTACTAAACGTATGATTAATATTAATTATATTTCTTTAACATTAAAATCATCATAATGTCCTTAATTTCTAAGGGATTTTAAAAAATAAAAATTTATTTACTTAAAAACATTTACAGCTTAATTAACCCATAAAGGGCACAATATAAGGCATTAAAGTAAAGAGGATAAAAAGAAGAGAATTGTGTCTTTTTTATAAAAACTATAAATTTAAAGTTATAAGCGCCTTTTAGCTTAAAGCCTTTTTATATATTTACCAAATTTTATTCCTTTTTTATTAATTAGTTTAAAAGTTATGACAGTTTAAAAATTTGTCTTTATTTGTCCGTACAATTAAAGCTTTTTTAAGTTGAAACCCCCCTGCCGATGGCTCTAATGGAGTTATAAGTAAGTGATTTCTGTTACCTTATTAAAATCTGTTAAATACTTTAAAAGTTATTATGGTTTAAAAATTATCTTAAGATAAACCCACTATACGTATGATTAATATTAATACCTTTAACGTTGAACACGTTATAACTTCTTTGATTTCTAAGGGATTTTAAAAATTCAAAATTTATTTAATTAAGAGCATTAACAGCTTAATTACCCCACAAAAAATCTGACTTTTCGTATAAAGTTAAATAAAACTCTTTTTCCTGAAAAAGGAAATGTTTAAATTACGTTTAGTTTTGAAGCCTGTGGCCGTATTTATCATTAAAGCTATAAATTTAGGAATATGATCTTCTTATAACTAAAAATTTGTTCTTTCATTGTAATAAATTTTATTCTTATTGTTTAGTTTTTTAATTGTGACTATTATTAAAGTAGGCTAAAGTTTGAACCCCTGGCATGGCGCCCGAGTTCGAGTTATAAAATAGAAATTACTACGTTCTGATAGCTTAACGTCTTCCTTAGTAATAGACCAAATTTTATAAGAATCTCTTGAATATTTCAAAAGTTATTACAGTTTAAAAAAATGTTCTTTAATTAATCTTACTAAACGTATGATTAATATTAATTATATTCCCTTAACATTAAAAACGTTATAACTTCTATAATTTCCAAGGGATTTTAAATTTTTTAAATTTATTTGATTAAAAACATTTACAGCTTTATTAATTCATAAATAACATGCAAATCGTATTAAGCTAAAATAAGCTTTTTCCCCGCCAACACGAAAGAAATTTTAAAAATATATCATATTTTTCTGCCTTAAAGTGATTTATGTCATTTTTCCACTGGGATGAAATGTATGGAATCCTTCTTTATAAATAATTCTCTTACAAATATTTTTTCTTAAACATTTAGAGAGTAAACTATTTCTTATGAATAGAAAATGAAAAACATAACCTATAAAATGCAAATAAATTTTGTGGTTAAAAAACTTTTTTTATTTCAAAAAGTTTATTTTATTTTCGATTTAATTTTTTTTGTAATTTTAATATTTATGAACTTATTAAAAAACAAATAATAAAATTTATTTCTGAATAACAAGAAGAAGAAGAAGTTTATGAATAAGAAATTAAAGTTTTTTTCTTAAATGATTTTTACACCCTCCACTACCACAAGAGTTGTAGAAAGTATGTTAACTTTGTCATTCTATTTGTAACGCTAAGAAGGAATCATCTTGTACCCCATAATGTTTCTATATTCTTGCATTAAATTAAAATCTGAGTTGATTTTGCTATGACCGTCTGTCCGTCTGCCTGCTCATTTGTCATCCACAATAATTGACAAAGCTCAGTGAGATTTGGCTCGAATATTCGTTGTAGTCCTGAGAAGTTTCCTTTTTAAAATCAGCTTAATTGGTTCAGTATGTGAAAAGATATTCACCGATATCTGAGACAACCAACATAATCTATTTATTTCTCAGACATTTGTGGTGCAGGATATTGACGATTCGCCATAACCGAATATAGCATTTTTACTTGTTTCTCTTCATTTTTATAGCTTCTGTTTATGTTTGTGAGTTTTCTGTTATTTCTTATAATAACATTAATTAAAGCAAGAATACTGTTCATTTAGGCATAAGATTTTATATTAATTCATGTTTTCTTTGATTTAAATAGAAAAGAACTTGAAAGCAGAAATTCAAAAATGAAAAAAAAAAACTATTTTTATAATTAAAAAGAAATTTCATGAAAAATACAAAAAAAGTTAAGAAACAAACTATTTTAAGAAATTGCTAAAAAGAGGAAATTTCAAGAAAATTTTTAAAATTAAGGTTATATTGAGCAAATCACAAATTAACATTATTTTAATTAAAAATGGAAAAAACAATGTTGTTTTTAATTTTAAATATCTATTTTATAACTTTAAATATGATCACAAATTATGTCTATTTTAGTTAAAAATGCACAGTACAGAATTCAGGTGTTTTTATCTTAAGATATCGATTTTTGTATTCTTGATAAAAGTAAGCACAAATCTTAAAAGGATTTTTTAATTTTCTCCAAAAATGATTTTTTTGTAAATTTCCTCTTACAAGGAAACTTTTTGAAAATTTCCTCTAAAAAGGAAATTTTTTTGAAAATTTCCTCTAAAAAAGAAATTTTTTTGAAAATTTCCTCTAAGAAGGATTTTTTTATTTCTTCTAAAAATTAATTTTATTTGAAAATTTCCTCTAAAAAGGAATTTTTTTCGAAAAAAGGATTTTTTTTTAAATTTCCTTTTAAAATTTCTTCAAAAAAGGATTTTTTTTTTTTAAATTCCTCTTAAAAGAAAATTTGTATCTAAAAAGAAAATATTTTGAAAATTTCCTCTTAAAAGAAAATTTAAAAAAATTTGCTCCCAAAAAGAATTTTTTTTAAATTTCCTCCAAAAAGGATTTTTATTAAAACTTCCTCCAAAAGGGAATCTTTTTTGAAAATTTCCTCTAAAAAGGAAATTTTTAGAATTTTTTTTTTTTTTTTTTAATTTCCTCCTAAAATTTTCTCAAAAAAGGATTTTTTGAAAATTTCTCTAAAAAGGGAAATTTTAAGAAAATTTCCTCGAAAAGAAAATCTTTAGCAAATTTAATCTAAAAAGAAAATATTTTTGAAAATTTCCTCTTAAAAGGAAATTTTTTTGAAAATTTCCTCCAAAAAGGAAATTTTAAAAAAATTTGCTACCAAAATGAATTTTTTTAAAAAATTTCCTCCCAAAAGGATTTTTATTTTAATTTCCTCCTAAAATTATATTTTTAGAAGATTTCCTTCCAAAATATTTTTTTTTGAAAATTTCTTCCCAAACGAAAATTTTTTGAAAATTTCCTCTAAGAAGGATTATTTTATAAATGTCCTCCCAAAAGGAAATTTTTAATTAAATTATTTAATTTATTTTTCTATGAGAAAAAAGTATGAAAATTGCAATAATTTATTTAGGGTCTCCATTTTTTCCATTTTCAATATTCTAATGGAATTAACCTTTAAATTATAATTTATTTAAGTTTTTATATCGTCAACCACAATCTTTATTAAATAGTGGAATATCTGTATTTTAAAACTATTTGTTTTTACTACGTGTGTCGTAATAGTTTTATGAGGGAAAATGTTTATATAAAATTATAATTCAAATATAAAATAAACTAAAATGCTTTAGAGGGATAAAATGCTAAACAAGTACAGTGAAAGAGAAAAGTAATGAAACGAAGTTAAAACTCAATATTTTCAGTAACAAGAGAAATGCCCATAACTCATTAAATACTGCTTATGCGATCATTACGTTTTTGTTATCACTTTTTTAAAAATGAAAAAATCGTTGAAAAAACAAAATTTTAGCTAAATTCGTCTATAATTCTTTAAATACTGTTTTTTTGGGCAAAAATAAAATTAATTTTCATAGATCACAAAATATTTTATTTTTAGCCAAAATAACTTTAATTCGTGATCAACAAAAAATAATGGTAAAATTCGATTTTATTCAAAAAGATTTACTTTTTCCTGACACTGTATCCATATAACATACCTTTTCTCCCTTCATGTGTGTGTCTGTGTGTGCATGTGTGTTTGAATGTATGCGTGCCTGTATGTATCTGTGTGTTGTTAAAGTATAAAATAAATGTTTTTATTCATTTGTTACCGTTACAAAACCCATAAAATTTCTGTTTATGACAATTTCTCGCTCTTGTGTCGCTAGTGAACGTCTCTTGTTCTTCTCCATTTCTTGTTTTCATTCATTATTATTGTTGTTGTTTTTGTTATTTTTTCATTCTCATTCTTGTTCTTATTATTTTCATTGTTGTATAAAATTATCAAACGGAAAATAAACATGTCTGCAGGAGAAAATATAAACAATGAGTTTATATGTGTGTGTGTGTGTGTGCATAAGACCCACACAAATAACATTATATAGAAGTGATGTGTATGTGTGTATTTGTATTTATCATAACATTTTTCTAACAATAATTGTGTTGAGGTTTTGGGAATTAAACATACGACGAGGCTTTTTTTGCATATTTTCCCATATTTTTCCATTTTCTTCTTGTGTTCTTGGAAAAAAATGTTTATTTTATTTAAACCTGAATCGTTTATCAAAAAATGTCGTGTGTGAGAAAACGAAAACTAGAAAAAAACTTTTTTCCATTTATTCAGTTATTTCGTTTTTTTCTTCTTTAAATTGTTGAACAAAAATAAAATTGAAGTTTTCATATGTTTTTTTTTTTCTTTTTGTTGTTGGAATTTTTTTTCTTTTTTTGTTGTTGGAATTTTTGTAAAACGAGAATAATAGTAACTTGTAAAGTTTTTCAATTAAAGGTATAAAGAAGAAAATAAAATAATAGAAAAAGGCATGAAATGAAATAAATTGAAAACGAAATCAGATATTAAAGTTCTTTTATTTTTCCATTTTTTTTTTTTTGGATAAATGCCAAAGATTATATATGATATTAATGTAATATCACTCAAATGCTATTATTTGATAATTGAATCTTGAGACATAAATTTGAAAATTTTCACTTTTACAGGAAATTAGCAGAACCGGCAAACTTCGATTTGCCAAAAAAAAAAAAATGCTACTTTGAAAGGGTGATACCCCTCCCCCTCGTCTTATTTGTCCTACATTTTATCTAGTAAAACAGTTTCTTGTGAAAGTTGTTGGGAACAAATTTGAGGACTCTCGCTGTTATAGTTCTTTAGATGTTCGATAATCAATATTTGCTTTGTATGGGCGATGCCCTGGTCCTTTTTAAAATTTCTTTTTTTGAGGAAACTTTCTAAAAATGTCCTTTTTCAAAGAAATTTCCCAAAAATTTCCTTTTTAGAGGAAACTTTCTTAAAATTTTCATTTAAGAGAAAATTTTCTAAAAATTTCCTTTTAGAGGAAATCTTTAAAAAATTTCCTTTTTAGAGAAAACTTTCTTAAAATTTTCATTTTAGAGCAAAATTTTCAAAATTTCCTTTTAAAGAAAAATTTCTAAATATTTCCTTTTTAGGAAAAATTTTTAAAAATTTCCTCTTTTATAGGAAGTAATCTAAAAATTTCGCTTTTCTAAAAATTTCCTTTTTTAGAGGAAATTTTATAAAAATTTCCTTTAAGAGGAAATTTTATAAAAATTTCCTTTTTTAGAGGAAATTTTCAAAAATTTTCTTGTTTAGAGGAAATTTTCAAAAATTTTCTTGTTTGAAAATTTCCTGTTTAGGGGAATTTTTCAAAAATTTCCTGTTAAGGGGAAATTTTCTAAAAATTTCCTGTTTATAGGAAATTTTCAAAAAAAATTTCACTTAATGGGAATTTTTAAAAAAAATCTCTATTTAAGAGGAAGTTTTCTAAAAATTTTTGAGGAAAATCTCTAAAAATTTGCTTTTAATTTGAAGTTTTCTAAAAATTTCCTTTTTTAAAGGAATTTCATAAATTTCCTTTTGAGAGGAAATTTTCCAAAAATTTAATTTTAAGAAGAAATTTTCCAATAATTTAGTTTTTAGCGGAAAATTTGCTTTTTAAAATTTTTAAAAATTTTAAAAAATTTCTTTTTTTGAGGAAATTTTCTAAAAATTTTCTTTTTCAAAGAAATTTTCCAAAAATTTCCTTTTTAAAGGAAACTTTCTTAAAATTTTCATTTAAGAGAAAATTTTCTAAAAATTTCCTATTAAGAGAAAACTTTCTTAAAATTTTCATTTAAGAGCAAAATTTCCAAAATTTCTTTTTAAAGAAAAATTTCGCTTTTTAGAGGGAGTTTTCTAAAAATTTCCTTTTTTAGAGGAAATTTTATAAAAATTTCCTTTTTTAGAGGAAATTTTTCAAAAATTTTCTTTTTGAGGAAATTTTCCAAAAATTTTCTTTTTAGAGCAAATTTCATAAAAATTTCCTTTTTAGAGGAAATTTTCTAAAAATTTTCTTTTAATGGGAAATTTTTCAAAAAATCTCTATTTAAGAGGAAGTTTTCCAAAAATTTTCTTTTTAGAGAAAATTTTCCAAAAATTTGCTTTTAATTTGAAATTTTCTAAAAATTTCCTTTTTTAGAAGAAATTTTCAAAAATTTCCTTTTGAGAAGAAATTTTCAAAAATTTGCTTTTAAAAAGAAATTTTGTAAAAATTTTAATTTTAGAGGAAATTTTCTAAAAATTTCCTTTTTGGAGGAATCTTTCTTAAAATTTTCATTTTAGAGCAAAATTTCCTTTCAAAGAAAAATTTCTAAATATTTCCTTTCTTAGGGGAAATTTTGTAAAAATTTCCTTTTTAGAGAAAATTTTATAAAAATTTCCTTTTTACAGAAAATTTTATAAAAATTTCCTTTTTACAGAAAATTTTATAAAAGTTTCCTTTTTACAGAAAATTTTATAAAAATTTCCTTTTTAGAGGAAATTTTCTAAAAAAAAAAAAAATATTTAATGGGAAATTTTTCAAAAAATCTCTATTTAAAAAGAAGTTTTCTAAAAATTTTTAAGGAAATTCTCTAAAATTTTCATTCTAAAGACAATTTTGTTAAAATTTCCTTTATAGAGACATTTTTTTCAATTTCCCTTTTGAGGGGAAATTTCACAAAAATGCTCTTTCCAAGTTTCCTTGTAGAGGAAATATTCTAAAAATTTCTATGGGAAATTTTTTCTAAATTTGCCTTTTTGTGGGAAATTTTCTCTAAATGTTTTTTAAGATGAAAATTACTAAATTTTTCCAAATTTATTTTTTTATAAATTTTTCTTTAAATTTTCTTTTTGAAAGGAAAATTTTTTAAAATTTCCTTTTTCCTATAAAATTTTTTCTAAGTTTTATTTTTTATTGAAAGTTTTTCTAAAAAATTTATTTTTGCAAAAGTTTTTCTCTAATTTTCCTTTTATAGGAAAATTTTCTTTAAATTTTCCCTTTTTGTAGAAAATTTTCTTCTTCATAAAATTTTCTTTAAATTATTTAAAATTCTCTTATGTTTTAAAAAAGTGAATGGAGAAATAATAGAAATCATTTTTTTTATTAAGAAAAAACATGACAATTAAACAAATGAATGCGCTCTAGTGTGTGTTTGTATGTGTGTGTGTGTTTGTTTCCGTTGTTACATAAATTCCTTAGACTAATAAACACATTCACACCCACAATATGTTTTTATGTTTATTAAAAAAGAAAAACCTCTCATAACATTTACACACTCACACACACACACTCATTTACACATGAATTAATTCATATGAACATGAAAAAGAACGAGTTTATTTATAAGAGAGTGCAAGAGAGTGTAACAGAGTGAGTGAGAGTTAAGAACAGAAGAAAGAACTGCTTAAGGAAAAATACTGAATAATAAACTGTAATTTTAGAAAAAGAACAACAATTGTTGATATTATTGTTGTTGTTCGAGGAACATAAATAAAAACAAAAAAAATAAAAAAACATAACTGTAAAATAGAAAAGTAAATGTAAATGAATACACATATATACATGTATACATACATACATACCTACATACATACATACATACATACATACATACATACATACATACATACATATACATACATACACATATAAATAACAAATAATAAACGCATGTAAGGAAGTCTTGTTGGTTTTAAATAGAACACTAGTCGAGGGAGAAAGAGGAAATGAAAAAAGTAAGAATGATATACTCGGCTGTGCCGAATCTTGAATACTCTCCACCACCAATGCGCCATGCACATTCACACATGCACTTACAAACGTTTATAATAAAGAAAAGTTTCTCGTAAATAAAATACGGGAACAATTAATGAGTCATCAGAAAAGCTATATTTTTAGCTATAACTTTTTTCCAACTGAATCGATTTTGATAATTTTTGGAATGACAATGAAGTACATACAACTTTATATTATGGCAAAATTTCTTTCTAATTGGTCGATTTATAATAAAAAGTTTTACAAAAATTTTTTGCTTGAACTTAAAGGTGACGTCAGATATCAGCCTATATCTTTTGATATACTACACCGATTTTACTGGTTTTAAATATGAAACTTCTCAGGGCTATAACAAATACTCAGGCCAAATTTTGTTAAGCTGCGCCTATTATTACGGATGTGAGCGTGTCAGCAACAGACAGACGACCATAGGAAAATCGACTCAGATTTTGATTTGATGCAAGAATATATATATACATTATGGGATCTGAGATGCTTCCCTCTTAGCGTGAGACTCGAAATGACAAAGTTAATATACTCTCTTCACCACTTGTGCTATTGGAGCGCATAAAAATGCTAAATTAAAGAAACGGAATGAAACATTCTCCGGTTCTGTATGTATGTGTTTATATAAGTGTGAGTGTTTCCTTGGAAAACACAAAAAATAACTTTGTAACACAGATCTTAAAGGCAAAATGTGTGTATGTGTGTGTGAATTTTTAGTTTTATTAGTGAATGTTTCTCTTTTTCACTTTTTTTTGATCTCTCTTAACAGTTTTTTAATGCTTAAAGCCCTTAACTGTCAGAGTAAGTTGTTGTTTTTGAAAGCTTAATAAAGTTGTTTTAATATAAATTTGTTGTTCAAGTTTTAGGGTTTTTTTCGATTTTAGTTTCCTTTTTTCACATTTTCTTTTAGGAAAATGTTCCCAACAACGTTTTGAATTTAAATTAGTTACTAAATTTTTATGTTCGATTTTTCTTATTTTCTTTTAAGGGGAATCAAATTCTTCACATTTATATCCCTGATTAAGGGTGTTTTCTAATTAAACAGAAAATACTTTGTTGTTAATATTAATATAAATAATTTTTTCCTTTTTTTTGGAAAATTTTATTATTAATTCATATGTTTATGCCGGAAATTAATCTTCATAATTTATTAAATTTTATTATAGTTCGCAACAGAAAATAACACACATTTTCTCTTTTATGGGGGAGAAATATCTTATTTCAATTATTTTCCAGGAAAAATCTAAGGATTTATACTCAATAGAGTTTATTTTCCTCGATGTCTTTTAATTAATTAAGCATTAAGCATAAATTCAAATATTGAAATTTATTTCAAGGAAAAATAAGTCTGATCTGTGATTTATTTATAGAAAAATAAGAATAAAAACCTTAAATCAAAAATTGACTATAATTCAGTTAATAATGTGATTTCGATTAAAATATGTTAAATATACAATCATTCTTTTCAGGAGAAAATATGTTTACATAAAATCATCTATAACTCCTTAAATATTGTGCTTTTGACCAAAATAAGCATAATTCGTAGTCATTTTTTTAGCCCAAAAAAAATTTAAAAAAAGAACTTTTCTAAATATTTGAAAAATGGGAAACATTAAAATATAACCTATAATGATCTATAACTCCGCAATTAAAGTGTTTTTTACTAAAATAAGATAAATTTGTGATCATTTAAAAAAAATCTTTGAAAATACTATTAAACTAAAATTTTATATAACTTTGAAAATATTGAGTTTTCGACCGAAATAAGCAAAATTTTTAATCGCATCCACAAAAATCGAAAGTTCCACATAAAATTCTTATAAGTTAGTAAATACTGGGATTTCAGCTAAAATAAGAGTAATCTGTGATCGTCTTTAGAAATATTCTAAAAACTTCAATAAAATAAAGTTTCACTTAAAATGGTATTTAATTGCGTTCACAATGCATTTTTTTACCAAAATAATATTAATTTGTGATCACTTGCTTAAAAAAATTATAATCAAAATTTGACATAAAATTTTCTAGAACTCAAAAAATACAGCTTTTTTCATCCAAAAAAAGTTACATTAAATTTTTTTTTATGATCCGAAAATATAAAAATAAAATTTGAACCTCAAAAAATTTACTTTAAATTGGTAACACTTTTTCGAGCACACGAAATTCGGAACAAACTTTAAATCGGTTATAATTCAGTAAATAAAGTATTTTTGAACAAAATAAGCTAAACTTTTAATCGTTTTCATAAAAGTTGGAAAATCGATATTTAAGATCATTTAACTGGTGCCAATATAACCTTAATTTGAGATTCTTCAAAATATGCAAATTTATTTATTTATTTATTTCGATTAATGTTATACTAAAAATAATTTTAAGAAAATTTTAAATATTGCTTTTTATGCTATTATAACTTTAATTTGTGATTGGTTTTCCATTCACAATTTATACTAAAGTTCTTTAAAAAAATCATTGTTATTATAAAATTTCTTTAATTTTCTTTTTAATGTCACTTCTTTTCTTAAAGAAACCACATATTAGTCCTAGAGCGTATGATTGATATTAATTATGTCAATTTTTTTTAAACCTCTATAACTTTTTTATTTATTAAGATTTTGCAAAAATTTAAAAACAAATAAAATTTAAAACCTTTAGTTAATAAAATGCTCCTTAATTAACATTTGGACTTATTAATGTCATTAAGAAAATTCGTCATAAATTAAGGAAAAATAAATGAAAATTAATTTTTATTTATTTAAATTAATTTTAATTTCCTTTTTTAATATAAAAATTCATTTTAATTATTTATGTTATTACAAATACAGACTTCAGTTTATTTTAACTTAATAACTTTTTGTCATTTTTATTTCTTTTTACATTATTTCTATGCAAATTTTTTTATTTTTATAATTAAAAAAAAACATTTGGTTTTTTAATTATTAACTTTTTTATTTCCAAACAACAGGAAATGACTTACGAATTTTTTCATTAAAAAAGGAAGGGAAAAAGGAAAACAAGAACCTTCAAAAAAGGTGAAAATTTCAAATACAAAAGAAACGTAAACGCAAATAATGAAAAAATCATTATTAATGTCACTTTAATTTTATAAAGGAAATTAAGTTTAAAGTACATTTTTCTCGTTATTATTCATTTTGGTCCTTTATTATTATGACTTTTTTTGGTCGGGTCTTTTGTCCTGTTTATGACAGTTGAAACAGTTTGACTTTTTCTTAATTTTAGGGGAGGGGGAGGGGGGTGATTTGGTAAAGATGGAGATAATAATTAATTTTTAGGATTTTTTATTCATTTCAGAATTAATCAAACATAATTTGTTTTAAAATTAAAAAGTGGAGACAAGATTTATGTCCGGAAATCGTCTATAATTAAGTTTATACTGTGTTTTTCATTAAAAAGTACCTTAATTAGTGATCAGTTATTCAAAAATCAAAAAACGTTTAAAATTATAATTTTGACATAAAATCTTCTATAACTTAATTAATACCGTGTTTTTGACCAAAATAAGCTTAATTTGAGATCATTTTTCAATCATCCAGACACCTTAATTTAATCTCAAATCGTCTTAAACTCATTAATTATTGCTTTTTTACCAAAATAAGCATAAAATGTTATCACAATTTTTAACCTAAAGAAATGAAAGAATTAAATTCGAATCTAAAATCATCAGTAACACAGAATATTCAGCGTTTTTGACCCCAGTAAGGTTAATATGTCATCACTTTTAAAAATGCAAAAATTTAGATTTTTAATTAAAAATTTTCTATTATTTATGAATTATTGCTCTTTTTACCAAAACAACTTAAAATATTATCATCTTTTTGCAAATCGTTTCTATCTCAGTAAAAACAGTGTTTACGGTCAAAATAAATGTAAATTGTAAATCAACAAATTGATGAAAAAGTAAATTCTTATCTAAAATCATTAAATAATATTAAAAAGTATTTTTTACCAAAATAAGCTTAATTTGCGATCATACTTTGGAAATTCAAAAATTTTAATTTAATCAAAAATTTTCTATATCTCAGTAATTATTGTGATTTTGACCAAAATAAGCTTAAAATATTTTTTCCTTTTCACCGAATTGCGACAAAATAAAATTTTAATCTCAAATCTTTTAAAATTCACTAAATTATGCGTTTTTCAAAATAAGTTAAATTTTTACAGACTTTTTTTAAAAATCAAAAAAATTTAATGAAAAAATACATTTCTAACCTTAATTCATTTATAACTCTGAAAACATTGCGTAATTCATCAAAATGAGCTTATTTTGTGATATTTTTTTAAAAAATCCAAAAATTTAAATTTTAACTTAACTTAAATTAAGCTTAAATTGAAATATTATTTTAAAAATCTGATAATTGTTGAAAAAATATTATAAACTAAAATCGGCTTTAACTCAATAAATAATGTCTTTTGACCAAAACAAGCATTCTCTTAAGCACTATTCAGAAATCGTAAAAAAATTTTCTATGACATATTTTTATAAAAAAACAATATTTACTATTTTTTATAAAAATAATTTAAATTTGTGATATTTTTTTAAAAGTCTAAAAATCAAAAACATAATTTAAGGTGTTTAAGCGAAATGAGCTTAATTTGTTTATATATAAATATTTTATTTCAAAAATGAAATTTTGTTCGAAAAAATAATGAATTACTTTAAATGTAAAAAAAACTAAACGAATCAAATTTTATTCATTTACAAAATTATTCGAATAAAATTTTATTCGATTAAGAAAATTATTTTAAATGTTATATCTTTTATAATATTAAAGTAAATGCAATTAGATATTAAAAATTTTATACGATTAATATTTTAATCGATTAAAAAATACACGAATTAAATTTTATCCGATTAAATGTTCCAGAAGGAATCATTTCAAATTTAGAAATTTACATAAAATTTTAATCATTAATAAAATTTTATTCGTTAATAAAATTATTCGAATAAAATTTTATTCGATTGAAAAAATTCGAATTTTCGAATTTTTAATTTTGACTATTATTTCTTTAAATAAAAAAGAATTAACAAAATACACGAATAAAATGTTTTTTTTTTTCACAAAAAATCTAAAAAATATTCGAATAAAATTTTATTTGATTAAAAGGATCGAATTAATTATTTTAAATGTTCAATATATTAATATATTTATTAATATATTTAAATGTTCAATCAATGCAGTAAAAACATTAAACATTTTTAACGAATAAAATGTTAATCGATTTAAAAATATAAGAATAAATTGTAAAAATCCACAACTCGTGTAGTCCTGAAATTTTTATAAGGAAGTACCAAAATCAGTTTTTACTTTTACCTCCCACTGTTCCATTTTTTGCAATTAATGTCGATTTCCTCACCCCACAAAAATTTTCAACCAAAACAAATTAAACATGCGATTTTGTCATACAACATAAAATTTATACGCCTATTAACACCATAATACCAACTACAACAACAACAAATTAAAGTCTTTTGTTAACAAGAATTTTGCAGATATTCACTAAATCGTGGATAAGTTTTTTGGTAATTCCTGTGAATGTGTGATGTATGAAATTTGCACGAATGTTTGAATAAAGTTGCGTTTTAACATAAAGTTAATCAAACTTTTATATAAATAGATGATTTAGTCATACAAATAAAAAAACTGTTATACAAAAATAATTGTTATACGATATTTTGTTAGGCAAGAAAAATGTAAGAAAAACGAAAGGAAATAATTACCATAAAGTGTTAGTTTAATGGTTCAAGGAATTAAATATTTAATGGAATAATACAAATTAGACTGAAATTTGTGATTAAAATATTTGTTAAACAAAATTGTTAGAATCCCTTAAAACAGGCATTAAATAAAAGAATTTAATAGAACTTATAAAATAGGCTTTAGGAAAATGGTTTAATATTTTTGGTTTCTCAAAAGATTGCATACTTTTAGGTGTTTGGAACATTAATCATTGTGTGTTTGTGTGTGTTTGCTATATGACACTAAATATTAACTAGAAATCCATGAATTATTTATTAACTTCAAATATCACTAGAGTATTAACTTTGTTTATAAACAACTCATGTTCATGTTAACATTTTATCAACATCTATATAATGCTCACACACACACACACATACATATGGATGAAACCCATATATGTATCTATATCAATTTACATGTCAGTTATCTATTTTTTCCTCTACAATGTCATTTTTATACTCTACACCATCACAAGTTGTGAGTGAGAGTATATTAACATTGTCATTAAGTGTGCAACGCTAAGAAGAAATCATCTCAGACCCCATAATGTACATATATATTCTTCAAACCAAAATCAGAATCGGTTTGGCCCGTTTGATTGCCTGTTATCATTTTCAGAAGTCAATGAATATTAGCCTGAGTACTTGCTGTACTCCTGATAAGTTTCCTTTTGATAAACCAGCAAAATCAGTTCAGCATATTTAAATATATAGACCGATATCTGAGGCAACCGCTAAGTTCAGGCAAATAACTTTCATAAAATTGATAAACATAAATCGAATAATTAGAATGAAATTTTACCACAATATTAAAATATAAGTATTTCGTTACCATCCAAGGTTATCGAAATCGGTTCAGTAAAAAAAGTTATAGCCAAAAATATAACTAATTTTATAACTCATTAAGTATTTCGTGTTATATTTAAGAAAATCGTTTATATATTATATACGTCTGTGAGTTTATGTATGAGTGTGTATGTACGATACATAATGTATTTACTTCATACCCATTTTTGATGCAGGGTATTGAAGTTTCGGCACAGCCGTATATAGCATTCTTACTTGTTTATTATGTAGAATATCGTATAATAATGACAATATTTTCAAATAAACACTAAACTAGATGACAAACTGTTTTCCTTTTATTTATTTTATCATAGAAAATTATATAGCATACTTTCAGGCTTCCTTAAAGTGAGAGAGTAGAAATAAATGTTATTTTGTAAATCATGAAAAATAACTTTTAATTTATTTTGGTAAATTTTTAAGCACAACTTACACGTGCTTTATATGTTTTTCTCTTTCTCTCTCTCTCTCTCTCTCTCTCTCTCTCTCTCTCTGTGTTTCTTACTCTTGCCTTCTCTTTTAAGACCTTTTAATAGAAAACATATTTTACCTGTTATTTATGTTTATTTAAGACTTTATTTATCATACTTAATATTGAAATATATTTCTATTTGAATATCACTTCCCTCCCACCAGAAAACAGAGAGATTTTGTCAAAGTAATGAATATTTGTGATTAAATATTTACTTAAAAGTCAAATTAGAGCTAAAGTTATAATTAGTAGAGGACATAATAATTTTTGACAAAAATAATGGAATCGAAAAATTATAAGGAAAAAATTTAATATAAAAAAATTTGCAGAAAAACTTTTAAATTTTCGGAAAAGGGTTTTATTCGAGGAAAATAATGAGTTATTTTCAAAAATGTATAACTATTAAAGGTAACCATAAATTCGAATAAAATTTTATTCGATAAAAATAATAAGTTATTCTTAAAAGTTTATAATTATTTAAAGTAACCAAGCGAATAAAATTTTAATCGTTTACAAAATTATTCGAATAAAATTTTATTCGATAAAAATTATAAATTATTCTTAAAAGTTTATAATTATTTAAAGTAACCAAGCGAATAAAATTTCAATCGTTTACAAAATTATTCGAATAAAATTTTATTCGATAAAAATTATAAATTATTTTTAAAAGTTTATAATTATTTAAAGTAACCAAGCGAATAAAATTTCAATCGTTTACAAAATTATTCGAATAAAATTTTATTCGATAAAAATTATAAATTATTCTTTAAATAATTATAAACTTAATTATTTAAAGTAACCAAGCAAATAAAATTTTAATCGTTTACAAAATTATTCGAATAAAATTTTATTCGATAAACAAATCGAATTAATTATTTTAAATATTTGGTTTTAGAAAATGAAAATAAAAACAATGAAAACATTGTAAACTTTATACGAATAAAATCGATTAATTAATCGATAACAAAATTTTAGAATAAATCAATCGAATAAATTAAAAAAAAAAATTATAATATTTTAACAATTTACATAAAATTTAAATCACTTAAAAAAATGGAATAAAATTTGATTCGGTAAAAAGTAAAATTAATTATTTTAGCAATTTAAAATCAATGCAGTCAAAACATTAAAAATTTTGTACGAATAAAATATTAATCGATTATAATATACAAAATGTATTTTTTAGCAATTAACATTAAATTTTCATATTAAAAAATATTCGAATAAAATTTATTCGATTAAAAAAATTGAATAAAAAATCGAATAATCCATACACTTTTAATTTTTTCTAAATATTTACTGTCAAAACTTATTCTTACCCAGAAAGTACAAAAACTTTATCCAGTCGGACGGATGGACAAAAATAATAGAATCCATTAGTTCAGAGTATAAAATTTGAAACAGACGATATTCTGGATGAAAGGACATCTTTGAATCCATTCAGAGAATAATTTCTGAACTGTTTCTTAGTTCCAACTGTAAAGATCAGTGCTTAGGCGTTAAAGTTCAACCCTCTACAGTTTCAAATAAAGTTCAGTTTTTATTTCAAAAATAAAATTATATTTGATCAAAATACTCACAAGAAAATGTCAATCATTCAAAAATGATTCGAAAAAAATTTTATTCGATTAAAAAAATTCGAATCGATAATTTTAAGAAAATTGAAATCAATGTAAATAAATTTAAAAAGTTTTAACAAAAATTTTTAATCAATTAAAAGTACGCGAATAAAATTTTATTCGATTAGTAAAAAATTATTTAAAATTTATTTTTTCCAATTTAAATTAAAATTAAAATTTAATCGTCTAAAAATAGTACGAATAAAAAATTCGATTTCATCGTTTTAAATTTAATTTTTTTTTACAAAATTCAAATCAATATTAAAAATCTATTGAAATTCGTATACAAATAATTTTCGATTAATCGATTAAAAATTCAATTACATTAAATTATGATTTTAAATTTCTTTTTTAATATTATTTATTAGCAAAATTATAAGATTGAATTTGAAGTTTGTTCCGATCATTTTAATCGAATGTTATTGTACTCATTTATATTTAAAAAAGTGCTTCTTTGGACTCGAATAAACATTTATTTTTAGATAAAATTAGTCGATAGAATTCTTTATTTTTAACATAAAATTATTAATAGAATTATCAATCGATTAATTATTCGAATAAAAATATTATTCGTATGAAAATGGTCCAATAAATTGTTTAACTTTCTTCCAAAACTAAAAACTTGAAGTTTTAATCTCATTTAAAATTCCCTTAAGTCCTTGTTAAGGAAACCTATAATAACTTAGAATTGATCAAACAATGTTGCCTACTTTAAGGCTTTATATAGTTTATAGCTTCATTAACATCCTGTAGTTTGTTTCCTGCCATATAACATTTTGTCTTTAAAATTCTTTATTTCCCTTCTTATTTTCTTTATGACTTTTGTGGTTTATAACTCAAATAAGTGAAACTTTTCATATGTTGTTGTTGTTGCTGTTCTTCCTATTTGTTGTTAATATGTGTTGTAAAAGAAGTCACAAGAACATGCATGTTATATTGCATTATTTATTCTTTCTCTCGCTCTTTTGCTCTCTTTCAGAAAATCATTTATTTTCTTTTAATGTTTTTTGATTTTTTGCAACATGTCAGTCAGTCTTATTTTATCGCTTTCTAGCTAACACCTCCTATTTAAGTTCTTTTTCGATTTAGTTTCTATTTGTATGATAAATTGCCAACTATTGTGGGTAAAAACTATAAAGAGAGGAAAAAGAGAAACATTGTTAAACAACAATAACAATAAATTGTTTATTATGTCAATGTTAAGTTCCGTCCATTAGAAAGTAAAAAATATTTTTACATTTTCCGTTTTATTTTTATTTTTTTCTCTTCACTTCTTCATTTACAATTTGTTATTCTTAATGTTATAGTGGTGGTGGTAGTAACTTTACATTTGTGTATTTGTGGTAAAACTTTGATTGACTTAAACATATGAAAAAGGAGGATAATAGAGGATGAGAAGAGATGTAATAGTGTAAAAATGACTCTAAGGAACGACTTGTTGAAAAAGGAAAAAATATTAAATATTTTGCTAAAAAAATAAGTTTTATCCCCAAAAGTAGGCAATTGATTAATGAGGTTTTGTAAAGAAGATTGTGGACAAAAGATCTTAACACAACTTTTGATATTTAACTTTTTGAGAAAATAGATGAAAATTTATTTTCATAAAATGCCTTTCTGGGTTTTAATAAAATACCTAAATGTATGCTTTTAAATTTTTTATTTTTATATTATATTCCCAAATTACGAGTGAGTCTGGAAAGTTCTTAATACAGGTATTGTTTTTTATTTTATTTTAATTTATAAAAACTTCGTTATGCAAATTTTATCTCCCGTTTTAAATAATGTGTTTTATTTCTTAACGCCTCAAAATATACTTTAGATTTTTTATGTAATATTTATTATTGCTATTACATAAAAAGAAATAGGTTGGCAATCTTAGGTCGCCAAAAGAAGAAAATTGATCAATAAAACGGAAGGATTGAGACTTTAAACGTAGGTTTTGTGTATTAATATTTTTGGATAACATATTGAAATGTTAATGAAAAATTTAATTTAGAATTTCATTATTTATAAAAAATTATTCATGGAAAATGTCTCTCCAGTTTTAAATCAAACTTTTTTTAATTTTTTATAGCCTAAAAATATGCTTTAAAAGAGAGAAATTCATGGAATATATTTTTAAAGAAATAGATAGCATTAAGTCTTATCTCTCAAAAGTAGGCAATTGATTAGTGAAGTTTAAAAGACAGGAGTGAGACTAAAAAGGTCTTAACACAGATTTAGTTTTCTTATTATTATTATTATTATTATTATTTTTTTTTTTGAAAGTATATTCAATTATCTTAAAGGAACATGTTACTCCTGTTTTTTTGTAAAATGTTTTAATTTAGAACGCCTAAAGGTATACTTTATAATTTTATTATACAACTTTATATAAAATTTATTTTTTTATAAAATTTCTTCATGGAAAATGTCTCTTCAGTTTTAAATAAAATATTTTTAATTTTTTTTAACGCCTACAAGAATGTCTTAGAAGTGACAAATCCACTGAATATTTTGTTAAAGAAGTATGTAGCCTAAAATCTTATCTCCAAAAAATAGGCAATTGATTAATAAAACTTAAGAAGAATTAAAAAATATATTAAATTTTCTTAAAGAAAAATGTCTCTCCAGGTTTAATTAAATTCATATTTTTCTAACCCCTAGAAGTATTCTATATACCCAGCTTTTTAATTTCAAGAATACAGACTGAGCTTTAATTGAAAGAAATTGCTTCAATTAAAATTATTGCACTTAAAAATCTTTGTTCATTCCATTAAAATGTCACTTTATTGTTCTACTCCTAAAAGTATGCTTAGACTTTAAGAAATATCTTTTTTATCCCTGTAGTAAAAAGTAAGTTTAGATATATACTTTTTCAGGTCTTTGCTATATAAAAATATATTAAATTTTTTTTATAAAAAATAATTATAATAAATACTTTATAATTTTATATATTGCTTTTACTAATGCTGTAATACGGAGAGAGTTTGGATAAATTTAAACTTGGTTTTTTTGCTAATGAAAGTATTTACAAATTTCTTTAGAAAATTCTCCTTGTTTCAAACTAAAATATTTCTAGACGCCTTAAAGTATGCTTTAGAATTTTATAAATTGCTTAAATATCTACTTTTACAAGGAATGAGTTTCTATAAATATTAACTCGGGTTTAGGGTATATTTGTAGCTCTTTATTTATCTATCTTTATTTATTAGGGTATATTTGTAGCTCTTTATTTATTTATCTTTATTAGACCCTAAATTTATGCTTTAGAATTTTATATACAGTCGTTGTTATTTCTATAAGAAAAAGTTACTTTAAGAAACTCTTGACACTTATTAAAATATATTCAAATTTCTTTATGGAAAAATTAGCTTTGAAAAATTTTCTCACTTAATTTTAAGAAAATTATATTTTTGTTTAACTCCTAAAAGTATACTATAGAATTATATATATTGCTTTTATTATTCTTCTATCTTTTCTGTTAATATTTGTTTTCCTACTCTTTAGCAATTCCACTAAGTGTTATTGAACCATTATTTGAGACTCAATGCTGTCTCTGTTAAATTTGATTACTTAAGGGACACAAGGGATTTATTAAGAGTCTAAAAATATTTTTTTTTTTGGCAAATAAAAAATGTTTGCTAGTTAAGAATAGTGATTTAAAACATTAAATATAATGAAGGCTACTAAATAGATTATAGATCCCAAAAGTAGGCAATAACTTTTTGATTAAATAGATCCCTTAAAGTAGGCTAAGAAAAAATAATTTGAAAATATATTTAAAACTTTTCACATTATTCCTCAAGTATCATTAGCACTTTGTTATAGCACACCCTCTCTCTCTATCTCGCACACCCTTCTTAACCCTTAAAGTATACTGTAGTTTTTTAAATTATTAATTTATATTTATTATTCTGTTCATGTTTTCCATAAAATTTATTTTCCATGTTAAAAACCCATTGAAATTTATATTCAAACATTATTTCATTTTAACAATAACGTGCATTGTTATATAAATTAACCAAAATACGATTTAATTATTAAATATTACTTTCACCCACATTCTTTCCGTACAACAATAATAACAACAAACGTATTATTAAAATTTCAAGTTCATTTCCGCTTAATTTCTGTAACGAGTTGACAATAACGAATGAAATATAATTTACCTGAAATTCACTTTTTTTGTTCATAATGAAGCAAAATACAACCGTTTGCATGCAAAATAAATTTCTGTGTTAAATATTTTAAAAGGAAAAAGAAGCAAGTTTATGTGCTTAAGTTTAATAATAAATTAACTGGTAAAATGAAATATATTTTTAGGCGCCAAACTTTTTAAAAAAAATTTATTATTCATTTTAAAACATTTCGGAGAAATTGAATTTATATGTAATGGAAATTTTTTAATCAGAATCAAGTCTTTAGGAACACTGTCAATATAACTTGGAAAAAAATAAAAAGAAGAAGAAATAGTTATTCGATTTTTTAGTCGATTGTTTTGAAATTTTATTTGAAACCATTTATTGAAACAATTTTAAAAATTATTTAAATTTTTTTTAATATAAAAATTTTATTCGAATAAATTTATTCGAATAAATTTATTCGATTAAGAATTTCATTCGTCACATACTTTTATATTTTTTATATTAAACCTATTTTTAAGCATAGAAGGGTATTTTACTTAAATTTTATATAATCGAATAAATTAATTTAATTTTTAATGGAATAAATTTTAAATTTTAACTGTATACAAATATAAATTGTATGTCAATGCTATATTTACTTTTAACACTGGTAAAACAACTATTTTTTAAACCAAAAAAATTAGTCGTTAAATTTAGTCTTTTTTTCAATGAATCTTTAATCGATTAAAATTTTTACACATTAAATATATTTCTTAAATTTCTGTTTTTGATATAATTTTTATAAAAAATATTAATCATAGGAATTTTAAATATTTAAGAAAACAGTATCCGTTTAATTTTTAATCGATTAAAATGTTATTCGTTGCAAAAAAAAAATATTCCTAAAATTACATTTTTAGGAAATTAAAAGTAAATTTTAATTGAAATAACTAATTAATAGACACATTTAAATTTTTTATTAATTATTTGTTTAGTTTTTAATCGACTCAAATTTTTATTTAAAAATTTTTAAAAAAATTTTTATTCGTTTGAAATTTTGCTTTTATTGAATATTTAAAAAAAATAAAATTTTTCCAATTTTAGGTTAAACATTAAAAAATAATATTTATTTTCAATTTATTGGTTGGATTTTAATCGATTAAAAATTTTATTCGTTACAAAATTTTCTTGAAATTTTATATTCTATAAATTTTTTATATGTTCTAATTTAGAAAACTAAGAATCGCAAAAAAAATATTCGCAAATTGTTATTCGATTAAAATTTTATTCGTTGTAGAATATTTTTCAAATTACTTTATAATAAATTTAACGTAATTTATTAATAATAAAAAAGTAAAAATTTGTATAATTTTTCATTAATCTATTCTTTGAATTTTATCCGATTGCAATTTTTATTCGTTACAAATTTTCATTGAAATTAATTTCTCTATAAATTTAAAATATTAAAATTTACTTAATTAAAATAATTTCAAACAATTATGATTTTAAGACAAAACAAATTTTATCAGCTGAAATCTCGTTTATAAAACCCATAAATTATGCAACAAAATACTGCTTTTAAAGAACGCGAAATGAAATTCTCTCATATAATATATTTAATTTAATAGCATACTTTTTGGCATGCTGTCTTTTATTAAAACAGTTGTAGAAAATATATATTTGAACAAACTTTTTTTAATTCGTGCACGTATACTCCCTAAAATATGTAACAAATTACAGATTAGTTAAAACTTCAACAAAATAGACAATGATATGTAGTCTTTAATTTAACAGGGATGCTGTTAAATATGTTGTTATTTTTAAATTGAAATAATTAAAAAAATCTACATTTTGAAACTAATTTTCTATCCTCCCTAAAATATGTAACAAAATACTGACTATTATTATTTAAAAAGTACTGAAAAAATTTATTATAATAGCATCCATAAAAGTGTGCTACAATCTCTTTTATTCCCAAAATTTAGATTTAAAAAATTCTTCTTTGAGTCCCCATTAGTAACCTCCTTAAAATATGCAACAAAGTAATGACTATTAAGGCTCAATTGGATATGCTTTTATTTTGTTTTTATTTAAAATAATGGCTTAAAGTATGCTCTGATTTTTATTAATATTATTTAAAAAAAGTACATTACTTTCATATTTTAATTCTGCTTCGTATACTCTCTAAAAGATACAATAAAATATTGATAATTATAATTATTTAAAAATACTCTTTCAAATTTTACGCCATCCCTAAAAATAAGCTCTGGCTTCTGATTTCTTAAATTTCTTGGCCTGTTTTTTATTTAATGTAATTATTATTTCTCATTTTAATTCTAGCTTGGTATACCCCTTAAATATGCTACAAAATGTTTATAGACCCCTTAAATATTCTACAATTGAAAGTTTTATTAAAAGTTTAATAAAATCAAAAACCTAAAAGTAGGCAATGATTTCTTTTATTAAAATTATAACAAAAATTTAGATTTTAAAACAATTTGTCTTATTTTAGTTCTTATACTCCCTAAAATATGCACGAAAATACAAAATTTACTGTGTTATACTTTCTTTCATTTAACATCATTCTTTAGTTTATGTCATCATTTATTTTATTAAAACTTTTTCTGAATATTTAGATTATAAATAAATTTTCTTATTTCATTACTCAGAGGTTACAGTCTCCTTGAATTTTGCAGCATAATGTGGATTCTTTAAATCTCAAGACAACATATATAGATATCATCAATTTAATAATGTTCCTAAAAGTATGCCATGATTTTTTAAATTAAAGTTTTTTATTTCAAAATTTTAGATTTTAAAACTAAATTTCGTTTGTAACCTCCTTAAAATATGCAACAAAATATTTGTTATTTTAAACTCAACAAAAAATAATATATTTTAGCATTATACTTAAAAGTATGCCCTGATTTTTGTATTAAAACTTTTGCTATTTTTAATGTCATTTCTTGTATTTAATAACAACTTTTGTTGTTAGAACTTTTTGCTGTGACTTTTTTTGCAACATTTTATTTATCACACAGATAAATGATATTTGAGTAACATTTTAACACTTAATAAATGAAATTGCAAGGACACACAAGAAACAATGTCACCTACAGAGAGTACACCTAGAGATGCAGCCGTTATTCGAGAGAAAATTTTGAATTATTTACTTTTTTAGGAGGGATAAAGAAAATTGGAGTAAAAGAGAGAGTTTTTTTTTTTAAATTTTGAGAGAGTTGACTTTCTAGTTGCTTTTCTGTGATCATTGTTATATAAACTCTTGTAAAGAGAAACAGAGGAAGAGAGTTTAACATTGATACATTTATCATTGAATAAAGTTTAAAACCTAGAAAAAACAAGAACTTTTTTCACACAACCACAACTACAAATACTGAATAAACGAATCAACTGTCTGTTAGTTTTTTTGGACTGAAAAAGAAAGAGACTCAAATAATGTCACAAATTATAATGCGACACAATAGAAAACCACAAAATTTTGGTTCTGGTTATATCCTCCTCTACCATAAGTATATTAAATTTGTCATTCTTTGTGTAACGCTAAGAAATCATCTCGGACTCCACAAATCATCAAGTTAAGATCTGAACCCATTAAGCTTTCTCCGTTTGGTCGTCCATCTGTCCGTCTGTTGTTACGCTCACATCCACAATAATTGACCGAACTCAATGAAATTTGGGCTGAGTATTGGTTATAGTTCTGAGATGTTTTCTATTCAAAACCAGCAAAATCGATTCAGCATGTTAAAAGATATAGACCGATATCTGAGGCAACCTCTAAATTCAAGCAAAGAACTTTTGTAAAATATCAATTATAAACCGACAAAGTAGTACTTCATTACGATTGTATGTGTGAATGTGTATGTACGAAATATAACGCATTTATGGTGGAGGTTATTTTAGATTCGGCACAGCCGAATATAATATTATTTTATGTTTTCCTTTTTTATTTCTTTGTCAAACGTCATCTACAACTTTAATGTAAAATCTGACATTGACTATATGTTTTAAAGTCATTTTCTCCCCTCGACCTCATCTTTTGAAATGAGAGAAAATTCAAATATTTAAATCTGAAAGCTTTTTCTAGTCAGTTTTCTAACCAATCACTGTCAATTTTTCTAATTTTTTGGTCACTTGATTTAATTTATTTAGTTTTTTTATTTCTTTCTCTTCTTCAATTTTCTTTAATATTAAAAAATTCTCAAATTAAATAAAATAGGAAACACCAGAAATAAGCAAAATATTGATAAAAAGCTAATAGCTAAAGAAAAAACTATAATAATCAAATCAATGTCATTAAGTTGAAACAGCGTTTATTTGTTTGATGGTTCCATTCTCCTGATATTTTGTGGTTTTTTATCTTGTTTGTATTTATTTTTGCTTGTTTTTGATGCTAAAAAGAATTTCATCATAAAGGAAATACGTGTTTAGGGCATTTAATGAGTCCTGCCAAAATAAGCACAAAAAACACAGATAAAACACAAAGTTTTCGAAGTTTCATATACAAAAGTTTTATTATCGATTGAACTCAAAATGATGAAAAGAAAAAGTGCTAAAGACATTTTATAAGTTAAATATTGACAGGCTCAGCAAATTATTATGAATGAAATCAAATAAAATATACTTTTGAAGTTGTTTTAGACATGTTATGCCATTAATTCTTCCAGCTAAAAAAATGTACTTTTAAAAGTATCCTAAAAGTATGCTATATAATTAAAGATAAAATGAACAAAACTTGTTACATTTCATCTTTAACATTTAGATACATACAAATTTATACTTAAAAATGTTTCTTAATTTTTTACATTATTTACATAATGTAAATAATCAAAAACTTATTTTTAAACAAACCAAAAATATTAAATATTAACAATTATGAGTTAATTAATGATAATATCATTAATTAACATGTTATTTCAATTTTTTAAATTTTTTACATCATGTAAAGAATTACAAAAATTACCCAAAATGATGTCGTTATTGATAATATATTGACAAAATATATACCTTGCTTTTTTACGTTATTTACTTAAGGTAAAAAATTAAAAGATCAGACTATTTTACACGAATTTTTCCTTTTTATTTCTTTTTATAGGAAATTAAAAAAATATATAAGAAAATTTTTCAAAAAGTTTTCTTTTTTTAAGAAATTTCTTCAAACATTTTCTTTTTATAGGAAATTTTTCCAAAAATTATCTTCTTTTTGAAATCCCAAAAATTTTATTTCATTAGGAAATTTTGCAAAAACTTTCTTTTTATATTAATTATATATTATATTAATATTCCCAAAAATTTTTGAAAAAATTTGTTTTTATAGAAAATTTTTTAAAAATTTCTTAAAAATAATTTGTCTATAAAACCTTCTTTCTATAGAAAAATTTTTGTGTAAATATTATTTTAAATATGTGTATAAAAATTTTTTCTTTAGAAAAAATTTGTGTATAACAGTTTTTTCTATAAAATTTTTTTCTATAGAAAAATTTGTTTAAAATTTTTTTCTATAGAAAAATTTGTGTATAACAGTTTTTTCTATAGAAAAATTTGCGTATAACAGTTTTTTCTATAGAAAAATTTGCGTATAACAGTTTTTTCTATAGAAAAATTTGCGTATAACAGTTTTTTCTATAGAAAAATTTGCGTATAACAGTTTTTTCTATAGAAAAATTTGCGTATAACAGTTTTTTCTATAGAAAAATTTATGTATAACAGTTTTTTCTATAGAAAAATTTGTGTATAACAGTTTTTTCTATAGAAAAATTTATGTATAACAGTTTTTTCTATAGAAAAATTTATGTATAACAGTTTTTTCTAATAAAAATTTTTATATAACAGTTTTTTCTATAGAAAATTTTGTGTATAAAAGTTTTTTTTTTTTTTGTAAAATTGTTTATAATACTTTTTCTATTAGAAAAATTGGTATATTACCCTTTTCTATAGAAAATTTGTCTTTTACATTTTTTTGTCTTTTACATTTTCTTAAAAAGATTTATGTCTGACACTTTTTTCTATAGAAAAATTGTTTTAAAACATTTTTCTATAAAAAAATGTGTATATAATACTTTTTTCTCTATGAGAAATAGTGTACAACACATTTTTCTATGAAATATTTTGTGTATAGAACTTTTTTATGGAGGCAATTTAAGTTAAACATTTTTATAGAAAAATTTTCTCTAGTTTTCACCTTAAAATATGCAATACTTTTTTGCATCAAATTTTAATTGTTTTCAAATTTATAACTCTCATGTTTTTGATTTGTAATTTTTGTTGTGTTTCTTTTCTGTCATTTTGATTTCCCATTTTCACGTATCAAGTATCCCATTAACAAGTATCTCATATTAAGGTTGTTTTTCATGTTTTCTGACAAATTAAAGCTGTCAATCATGCAAATAACACGTACAAATAATTCGGATGTTAAAAAAACGCAATTTTTTTCAAACATTTATTTCCCCAAGTAGTACTATGCGTCTATGTGTCTGTGAATGAGTGAGTGAGAAAAAATCATAAAAAATCCTCTTTATAGCGTTATTTAAGCTGCTTTAAAACTTATTGTTTAATGCGTATGACGTAAATAAAAAATATGAGAAGAAATTTGTTGCACATCTGAATTTTTTTGCAATTCATTTCACTTTTTTCGCTCTTGTTTATGGTATTTTAACGTTAGATGTCATTTTTCCCATGGAAATGTATTAAAAAATACGAATTATGCTTGTATGTGTTGGAGTGAGTATGTGAGAGTGCATCGCAATTTATACGAGTAAATGCACATAAAATTATATAAAATGAATTTTGTTGTTTTTTTAATACCCTCCACCAACAAATATGGTGAAGAGGGTATATTAACTTTGTCACACGGTATGTAACATTGAGAAAGAATCATCATAGATCCCATAATCTATATATATTCTTACATCAAATCAAAATCTGAATCGGTTTAGCAATGACCGTCTGATTGTCTGTTGTTGGCATGTTGACATTTGCAATACGTGACACAGCTCAATGAAATTTGGCCCGAATATTTCTTTAAAAGTTTGTTATTTAAAACCAGCAAATTAGTTATAGTATATTGAAAGATATAGACCGATATCTGAGGCAACCTCTAAGTTCAAACAAAGATTTTTCGAAAAATCGTCAATTATAAATCTAAAAATTGGAATGAAATTTTGCCATAATATAAAGTTGTATGTACTTCATTATTATTCCAAAAATTACCAAAATCGATTCAGTTGGGAAAAAAGAACTATAGCTTATCTGATGACTCATTATTCATTCCCGTATTTTATTTAAGAGAAACGTTTCATTATTATAAACCTTTGTGAGTGCATGTGTTAATGTTCATGGCACATTGGTGGTGTAGGGTATTCAAGATTCGGCACAGCCGAATATAGCATTCTTACTTGTTGTTTTATTATGCGAAAATAAATGTGGAAGAAAAAGAAGTGGAGGAAGAGGAAAAGGAAAAGTAAATGTGATAAGAAATAAATAACATTAAATAAGAGTTACGATGAGAATTTCTTGTGTCATGTATGAAGACAACTTTTTATAATCTTCATTTAAATACCGGGAAACATTGTTTCTCTTGGGAGGTAAGGATGCAGGATCACAATTCCTCATTGTAAAATTAATTAAATTTATTAAAAAATATCCTTAATCATTTTTCATTTGTTTATCTTTTCAAAAAATATTTAAATTCTTCATAAGTGTGTGCCTGTGTGCTCTATTTGAACCTTTTTCGGTAAATCTCCTACAAATAAAGTTTTTATCATGATTTGTTTTTTCTGTCCATATTTTGGGTTTTAACTCCCACAAAAAAATTGTCCACTTAAAATATTTAAACCAAAAGAGTTAAATGATTGTAAAGAAATAAATTTTACCAGTGACTGAGTACATTTTACGTGTTTTTGCAAAATTAATTCTTTCCAAATTCTATTTATTGTGTATTTTTAGCCCAAAGGATATTATAACACATACAAGCAACCCAACATTTTGGTCCTTTTTAAAACTCTCTGGATTATAATGTAAAATAATTAATAAAACATAAATAGAAAATATGAAAAAGAAACATAAATTTATTTGTAAAATTTAATTTATTTGCTTGAGTAAATAAAAACACAACAAAATTATGTTGAACTCCTAAAGCTACGCAATACAAAATTTATGAACTTAACTATATGAAATGTGTTAAAAAACTAGAGAAAATAAATAATAAAAAAATATTTTAATATAACATTTTTACGTTAATAGATGTAGAGAAGTGGTATACGAAAACTGTTATACACAAAAAAACTTAAAAAAATGTTATACACATTTTTTTCTATAGAAAATATATTATACTTTATATAAAAAAGTGTTATACACAAATTTTTCTATAGAAAAAGTTGTTATACAGAAATGTTTCTATAGAAAAAAGTGTTATACAAAAATTTTTCTTAGAAAAAAGTGTTATATATCAAATTTTTTATAGAAAAAATTGTTATATACAAATTTTTTATAGAAAAAAGTGTTATACACAATTTTTTCTATAGAAAAAAGTTTTATATACAAATTTTTATATAGAAAAGTGTTATATACAAATTTTTCCTTTAGAAAAAGGTGTTATATACAAATTTTTCTATATAAATAAGTGTTATACACGAAATTTTCTATAGAAACAAGTCTTATACACAAAAATTTTCCATAGAAAAAAGTGTTATACAGAAAAAGTGTTATATAGAAAAAAGTGTAATACACAAAATTTTCTATAGAAAAAAGTGTTATACACAAATTTTTCTATAGAAAAAATTGTTATACACAAATTTTATGTTATACACAAATTTTTCTATAGAAAAAATTGTTATACAAAATTTTTTCTATAGAAAAAATTGTTATACACAAATTTTTCTATAGAAAAAATTGTTATACACAAATTTTTCTATAGAAAAAATTGTTATACACAAATTTTTCTATAGAAAAAATTGTTATACACAAATTTTTCTATAGAAAAATTGTTATACACAAATTTTTCTATAGAAAAAATTGTTATACACAAATTTTTCTATAGAAAAAATTGTTATACACAAATTTTTCTATAGAAAAAATTGTTATACACAAATTTTTCTATAGAAAAAATTGTTATACACAAATTTTTCTATAGAAAAAATTGTTATACACAAATTTTTCTATAGAAAAAATTGTTATACACAAATTTTTCTATAGAAAAAATTGTTATACACAAATTTTTCTATAGAAAAAATTGTTATACACAAATTTTTCTATAGAAAAAATTGTTATACACAAATTTTTCTATAGAAAAAATTGTTATACACAAATTTTTCTATAGAAAAAATTGTTATACACAAATTTTTCTATAGAAAAAATTGTTATACACAAATTTTTCTATAGAAAAAATTGTTATACACAAATTTTTCTATAGAAAAAATTGTTATACACAAATTTTTCTATAGAAAAAATTGTTATACACAAATTTTTCTATAGAAAAAATTGTTATACACAAATTTTTCTATAGAAAAATTGTTATACACAAATTTTTCTATAGAAAAAATTGTTATACACAAATTTTTCTATAGAAAAAATTGTTATACACAAATTTTTCTATAGAAAAATTGTTATACACAAATTTTTCTATAGAAAAAATTGTTATACACAAATTTTTCTATAGAAAAAATTGTTATACACAAATTTTTCTATAGAAAGAATTATTATACACAAATTTTTCTATAGAAAAAATTGTTATACACAAATTTTTCTATAGAAAAAAGTGTTATACACAAATTTTTCTATAGAAAAAAGTGTTATACACAAATTTTTCTATAGAAAAAAGTGTTATACACAAATTTTTCTATAGAAAAAAGTGTTATACACAAATTTTTCTATAGAAAAAAGTGTTATACACAAATTTTTCTATAGAAAAAAGTGTTATACACAAATTTTTCTATAGAAAAAAGTGTTATACACAAATTTTTCTATAGAAAAAAGTGTTATACACAAATTTTTCTATAGAAAAAAGTGTTATACACAAATTTTTCTATAGAAAAAAGTGTTATACACAAATTTTTCTATAGAAAAAAGTGTTATACACAATTTTTTCTGTATAAAATAGTGTTATTAGCAAAAGTTTCTATAAATAAAAGTGTTACATACAAATTTTTCTATTTATTTATTAATTAAAAATATTTCATTAATTTTTTTAATAAAACAACACTTTCTTTTAAATCTTAATAATAAAGTATATATAAGCAAGTGGCGCGATGAAAAATAGTTTATTTTTTCATTTTTCTATTAATATTTTATATAAAAAAATCTTTGAAATTGTTAAATAACCCAAGTTGTAACATACACTTAAATGATTTTTTTTAAACCTAAAAGTAGACTTTATATAATGTTAAGATTTTCCAGTAGTTTCACACTAAACCCAAATTAACAACTGGACCAAAAAAATTACTTACTTAATGTTCACAGAAGAATATTTTTCTTATCATAAAGTAGAAATAAAAAAGATCCAAAATTATTTTTAATATTATTTAGTTACAAATTAGGTCCAAGCAAATTTGGATAAGGGGACAATAACCCTTTTTTCCATCTTTAAGTATCCCTTAAATGAGAAAATAAACAAACAACAGACAATGACTAAAGAACACTTCTCCAAGAGAGACTTTTGATACATGAAATTAATAAAATAAAGACACCAAAACGAAAAAAAACTGTCATAATAAGATGTTAAGATCCTTTTCTTTTCAAAGAAAACAAAAAATGAGAGAAAGAAGATTTAAATTCAATGAATATTTAAATAAATATGTACAAAAGGCTAAGATTGTTATTTATATTTGTAAGCTGTTTAGCAAATAATACCTATAGTATACTTTAAGGGATCGTTAGAGAATCAAACACGTTGTTTAGGGTACAAAAAGGAATTTGTTTAAAGAATAATTTATGAACGGGACCATTTTTAACATAAATAGAAATGTCAATTATAAATCATATTATTTTGTAAAGGGTTTTTCATGTTTAAATAAATAAATTGTTGCATATCTTTAAGGGGTAATTAGAGCATGTGAAAGTATTTCCTCAGATTTTGTGGACAACACAAACTTTTCTTTTATTCACAAAATTTCCTATTTAAAAAGTGTTATATGTTCTTTAGAAAAAGGTGTTTGTGTATAACATTTTTTCTATAGAAAAAAGTGTTATACACACATTTTTCTATAGAAAAAAGTGTTATACACACATTTTTCTATAGAAAAAAGTGTTATACACACATTTTTCTATAGAAAAAAGTGTTATACACACATTTTTCTATAGAAAAAAGTGTTATACACACATTTTTCTATAGAAAAAAGTGTTATACACACATTTTTCTATAGAAAAAAGTGTTATACACACATTTTTCTATAGAAAAAAGTGTTATACACACATTTTTCTATAGAAAAAAGTGTTATACACACATTTTTCTATAGAAAAAAGTGTTATACACACATTTTTCTATAGAAAAAAGTGTTATACACACATTTTTCTATAGAAAAAAGTGTTATACACACATTTTTCTATAGAAAAAAGTGTTATACACACATTTTTCTATAGAAAAAAGTGTTATACACACATTTTTCTATAGAAAAAAGTGTTATACACACATTTTTCTATAGAAAAAAGTGTTATTCACACATTTTTCTATAGAAAAAAGTGTTATTCACACATTTTTCTATAGAAAAAAGTGTTATTCACACATTTTTCTATAGAAAAAAGTGTTATACACACATTTTTCTATAGAAAAAAGTGTTATGCACACATTTTTCTATAGAAAAAAGTGTTATGCACACATTTTTCTATAGAAAAAAGTGTTATGCACACATTTTTCTATAGAAAAAAGTGTTATACACACATTTTTCTATGTGTTATACACACATTTTTCTATAGAAAAATGTGTTATACACATATTTTTCATTTTTCTATAGAAAAATGTGTTATACACATATTTTTCATTTTTCTATAGAAAAATGTGTTATACACATATTTTTCATTTTTCTATAGAAAAATGTGTTATACACACATTTTTCTATAGAAAAATGTGTTATACACAGAAAAAAGTGTTATACACACATTTTTCTATAGAAAAAAGTGTTATACACACATTTTTCTATAGAAAAAAGTGTTATACACACATTTTTCTATAGAAAAAAGTGTTATACACACATTTTTCTATAGAAAAAAGTGTTATACACACATTTTTCTATAGAAGAAAGTGTTATACACACATTTTTCTATAGAAGAAAGTGTTATACACACATTTTTCTATAGAAAAAAGTGTTATACACACATTTTTCTATAGAAAAAATTGTTATGCATAAATTTTTTATAGAAAAAATTGTTATGCATATATTTTTCTACAGAAAAAATTGTTATATATATATATATTTTTCTATAGAAAAAAGTGCTACACACAAATGTATCTATAGAAAGAAGTGCCAAAAATAAAATTTTGTATAGAAAAAAGTGCCACACACAAATATATCTATAGAAAGAAGTGCCAAAAATAAAATTTTAAATAGAAAAAAGTGCTACACACAAATTTTTCTATAGAAAAAAGTGCTATACATAAATTTTTCTATAGAAAAAAGTGCTATACACAAATTTTTCTATAGAAAAAAAGTTATGTGCACATTTTTATGTAAAACAAATTTGTATACGCAAATTGGAAGTGACTTAATTTTTTTTATTTGTTAAGAAAATATAACTTAAAAATATTTTTGTATTTCCAAAAAAAAAAAATAAAAGAAATTGAAAATTTCAAATCCTTCTTTAAATTCAATCTTCCTCTACTGCTCTTTTATCTGGTTTTTCCTCCACGTCAACATATTCTTTGCCTTCCTTATGCTGTTCTGTTTCTTCACCATTCTCCAGACATATTTGAGGATAACAACCGGGTATAGCTTCCAATGGCTCTTTTTCAATAT